>RJWT010028652.1:0-15164 GCA_004365215.1 Cuniculus paca | reverse complement strand
TCGACTGCCCCTGCTTGATGGTCCCCCTCTGCCATTGTTCCGGAGACCGTGGTCCTTTTTATGTCTGTCTAGAATGTCCTTTAGTATTCTTTGCAGGGTTGGTTTAATGGTCAATTCCTTGAGTTGTTCTTTTGTCATGGGAGTGTCTTGTTTCTCCATTAATTTTGAAGGAAAGTTTTGCAGGGTACATCAGTCTGGGTTGGAAGTTGTTTTCTTTCAGGACTTGCATTACTTCACTCCAGCCTCTTCTTGACTTGATAGTTTGTGTTGAGAAGTCTGCCATGATTCTGATGGGTTTTCCTTTAGAGGTGATCTGTTTCTTTTCTCTAACAGCTTTTAATATTCTGTTCTTGTGTTAAATTTCTGGGACCTTGATTATTATACGTCTGGGTGTAGATTTGTTTTGGTTATGGCTAGCTGGAGTTCTATATGCCTCACTTATTTGAATGTCATTTCCTTTTCCCATGCTTGGGAAGTTCTCTAAAATTATATCTGTAAATAGACTCCTGATGTCATTTGTCTTGACCCCTGCTTTTTCACTCACATTTTTAATTCTTAAGTTATGTTTCTCTGAGTTGTCTTGTAGCCATTGAATTGTTACTTCCGGGTTCCTTGTTATTTTTAAGAGATCTTTCCTTTTGTGGTCACAAGCTGCAAACCTGTCTTCAAGGCTAGAAAGTCTATCTTCAGTTTCTTTCAAATGGTTTTGCCAGCTTTCAATGGAGTTTTTAATTTCCTGGATATCTCTTTGAATCTGTTTCATGCATTCTAAATCTCTTATATTGTTCATTCATGGTTTCCCTCATTTAGGTTGTGGTTAGTGTTTATTATTGAAGTTCTTGGCAGTTCAACAATCTAAATAATTTTGTTTGCTTGCTTGCCGTATTCATTTGTAAATATGTATAACAGTGTTTTGGCCTACAGAAACATTCCACATTTTCATAATTTTAAAAAGTTATCTTGAATGAGATAGAGTGAGCAGTTTAGAAACAGTGGTTTGAGGACCACTGTTGAGTGAATATAATCAGCAATCTATGTACACATCCCACATCTGTGAGTTCATCCAAACATGGTTTAAGATATCAGGGAAGATATTCTGTTTGTAAAATATATACAGATATTTTTTCTTGCATAATCTAGAGAATATATAAAGTATACAGCAGGATACATTCCTTTGCATTTATTTGTGTAGGCTAGATACAAATACTATACTATTTTATATAAGGACTTAAACATACATGAATTTTGTTGTCTATAGAGGTGTCTGAGAACCAATTACCCATAGATACTAAGTGACAATTGCGTAGATAACTGCTGTAGCTTGTATCTAGATGTCCCCCCTCAAAGCCTTGTGCAGTCATAGATGAGGCCTTTTGGAAGTGACTAGATCTAAAGTATGTAAGGGTATGTGGTATTGGGTTAGTCTACTAATTGGTGTGGGTAATGAGAAGCCCAGCCCTGGGTATGGGTGGTATCACCTGTCTTGGTTACTTTTCTCTTATTGCTGGGACAAAACACCTGACTCCCAAAGTGAAGGAAGAAGAGGTTTAATTCTTACAGTTTTGGGGCTTTCAGTCATACTCAGCTGGTTCCAAGGCAGAGTGGCTTGGCTGAGGGGCAGCCGTTCATGGCGGCTGCAAGCAGCAAGCATGAACCGTGCAAAAGAGGGAAACACACCCCCATTCCAACCTTAAATTGTATGTCAGCTCCACCCCTGGGTGGGTGCAGGACTCACACACACAATGAATCAATCATAAACATTAGATTCAGCCGCTTCCATGACTACATGAGGGCTTGGGGGGCCAGCTATATACAAACCATAACATCACCCAGAAGGCTTGTAACCGGATGGGATGAAAGGGAAAGGGAGGCTTGCTTGCTGCCTCTTGCCTGCCATGCCATGGATTGTTTCTCCTCTGCTTTGGAATCAGCCAACTGTGGACTGAAACCTCTACAAACTGTGAGCCAAAGTAAACCTTTCCTCCTTTAACTTCTATGTGTCAGGTATTTTGTCTCAGCAATGAGAAAATTAACTAAGTCATTAACTACATGATTTGATTTATTCTAAAAATGTAGACAGATATTAGTGTTAGTTATTTTAAGACTAAATGGTAAATTGTCAAAACATAACTTTAAAGGAATACATTCTTTGCCTTAGTTTTATTTTAGAAATTATAGGTAAGTCATTTAGAGTAATAAACTTTTTTGTATTGACACATTTTCCATGCACTTCCACAGTACAATATGATAAATTTGATGCTTGTACACAGTGTATAATGGTAAAATCTGGGTAATTTCCATTTCCATTTCTTCAAACCATATATAATTTCTAAGTCCTGGGAAACTTCTAATGTCATCTAATTATTTTGAACTGTATAATAAAATGTTGTAGATTATGGTTAACACACTATGCTTTAGAAAAATAGCACTGACCCCTGCTATCTAACTGTATGTTGATACCCATTATCTAATCTCTCTCTACACTTTCCTCTCTATGCTTGCTATCCTGTAAGTGACAACTATTCTACCCTTTACTTCTATGAGATCAACTTTTTAAGTTTCCACAAATGAGTGAAAACATACAGTATTTGTCTTTCAGTGCCTGACTTATTTCACTTAACATATTGTTCTCTTATTCATCCATTCTGGCACAAATGACAGGGTTTTCTTTTTTGTGACAATATTTCATTGTGTATATAGACCACATTTTCTTTATCCATTCATGTACCAGTAGTTCCCTTGGTTGAGCTCATATCTTGGCTATTTTGAATAGTATTGCAAGAAACAGATTTCTTTGAGGTAATAATTTCATTTCCTTTGGATATATATCTGATAGCAGAATTGCTAGATCACATAGTAGTTCTATTTTTATTATTTTTTAGGAAAATCCATGCTGTTTTCCATAATTACCATGATAAACTACATTCCAATCAACAGTATATAAGAATTCTCTTTTGTCTACATCTCCATCAGCAATTTTTTGTATTTTTTATAATAGTCATTCTAACTGGGTTGAAATAGTATCTCATTTTGGTTTTGGTTTGCATTTCTCTGATTAGTGATGTACAATTTTTCATATATTTCTTGACCATTTTTAATGTCTTTTAAAGGATGTCTAATCAGTGAAAGATCACTATAATGAAAACTATAAAATGCTGATGAAAGAAATTGAACAAGACACACAAAAATAGAAAGGCATCACATGTGTATCGACTAGAAGAATTGATATTGTTAAGATGTCCACACTACCTAAAGTAATCTGCATACACAATGTAATGCTCATCAAAAATACCAATAAAATGAGAAATAATCATAAAATTCATATGAAATTCTAGGGAACTCATAATAGCCAAAGCAACTTTGAGTCAGAAAAACAAAACTAAAGTTATTCCAATACCTAACTTCCAAATATACTATAATACTGTAGTAACCAAAACAGCATGGCACACTATCATAAAAATCATCTCATAGGCCAGTAGAACAGAATAGAAAACCAATAAATTAATTCACATATTAACAACCAGCTGACTTTTTGGCAAAGGTACCAAGACCATATATTCAGAAAAGGACAATCTTTTTAATAAAGAATGCTATGAAAATTGGATATACATATGCAGAAGAATGAAACTAGGTCCCCTGCATCTTACCAAATACAAAAACCAACTCAAAATGAATCAAAGACCTAAATATAAATCAACCGAAAGGAAGAAACATTTATTTTTGTTCATGATTTTCGAGATTTTCAACCATGGTTATTTTGCTGCATTGTTTCTGGATCAAATGTAAAGCAGATCATTATGGTGGAGAGAATGTAGTAGAGCAGATCAGCTCCCCTCAGGGCTGGTAGGAAACGACAGAGAAGGTCCTTCAAAGTCACACCTCTAGTGACCTCCTTCCTCCAACTAAGTTCCACCTCTTACTGTTTCCTCCCCTCTCAGTAGTGCCATCAGCCAAGGCCAAGTCTTTACACATGAGCTTTTGAAGGACATTCCAGATCTAAACTAGAGCAGGCACCATCTGTGTGCCAGAGTTTGGAGACACAGAGATAAATGGACACAATTTCTGCTCACGAAAGGCTGCAGAGTTACAGGAGAGAAAGAGCACATTAAGATAAATATTTGCATACAGAGAGTGCCTGGGGCTAATAAGGAATATTGGATGGATAAGGAAGGGAAGCACTCTCCTGGGAAAGGCTAAGGAATGCTTCTGAAAGGAAAGGCAACTTCAACTGGGTCTTAAATATGGGTTAGAAGTTTATCAAAAAGATAGGAGAGGACTATTCCAGAATGCAGAAATTTTACTGGTATCGCCAGTCACAAATACTAATGAGTGGTTAATAGAAGTAGAGGAATACAGAAGGAGAAGTAAGTAAGCCAGTTGGAAAGTCAGTGACAGATAAATCATATTTTTAAATAGATAATATTAAGAACTTAGCTGTGCTTGACACTGTGATTAGCACTTCGTTATCTTACTGAATAATGAATAACAAAAGATTGAAGCTACTGTAACTAGAATATGGAAGCAGCAAGAAAAATGTAACAGTGGGAAAAAGGGAAAAATGATAGAACAATTAGGAATAAATGAAACATAGTAACTGTGAATGTGACTTTGAGTCAAATGGAGAAATTCAAACTAATAGGAAATGTGCAGCCTTTGTCCACAGTAAATGTCGCATTGAACTCAAAACCATGTCTCCGGGTGAATATGTTTAATCTTTGTTCACTGTTATAGTTTGTGTCTAGGTGGCCCCCCGAAGCCTCATACAGTTATAAGAGCAGCTGAATCTAGCATTTGTGATTGGTTTGTTGTCTAGCACTGAGATTGGCGGTATGAGTATATTACTTGCCCAGGGGTGGAGCCGGAATATAAGGTAAAAAAAAAAGCGTATTTTACCCCTTTTTTGCTGTTTGCTCTTGCCACTTGGAGCTGCCATAAACAGCTGCCCCTCAGCCACACCACCCTGCCTTGAAACCAGCTAAATATAGACTAAAATCTCCAAAAACTATAAAAAATAAACCTCTCCTTCCCTAATTTTGGGTGTCAGGTATTTTGTCTCAACAACAACAAAAAAAGTAACCAAGACATTCACTAAAGAGCAACTCCGTGTTAACCTAATTTTGCTCTTCCTTGGAAATTTATGCAAGAAAAGGAAGGAGCACATTTGTATGTTTTAGTCCAGGAAGCTTGAGCAGATGGAAGTAAACACATGGTAACTCTGTCAGACTCATCAGAATTTCTGCACCCTCTCACTATATTACATTAACTTCTATAAGTAACTCAGATCACACTGGGCACTTTGTAAGTGAAGCTCACTCAGAGAAAGTTTTGCTTTATGATATGCTCACATTCCTTAGGAATATGAGAGTTTACTCCTGTGGCCATGGTAACCTTTTCAAATTTTTATGCATGCTTTGTGTTGATTTGGAGAAGAAAAAGAAAAAAAATTAAAGCTCTCAAATAGGCCACTTTTTATTTAACTAAGTTAAATTTCCATAAGATTATAGAATGACTTCCTAGAATATTTCTGATTTGTACATTCTGTTTGAGATAATGCCTTGAAATATGTTCCAATGTTATTCCAAAGCACCTGTGGATCTCAGGGGCCAAGTGAAGTGACCACAAAAGAGCATACTTTTCGTATAAAGGAATGTTTGACATAAATATTTCCATTTTATAATAAAAATAGTGTAATTCTCTCATGATTCTTCAGCCTACAAAAATATCAGATGTAGCTAACTGCTGTTCTGTGGAAATAGGCACATCTGGAAATACTAAATTGTTCTAGTAGTATTGTTAATGCCCACATTTATGTGCTATGTTCTGCTGAGAGTAGAAGTTTAAAACAGTATCTAAGTGTCCTCCTCTAGTAGATGAGCAAGTGTTATGGTTTGGATCAAAAACCTCTCCCAAAAATCTCATGTGTTCAGGGGTGAAGCTTTTGTAAAATGCTTAGATCATGGGGTGCTGATCTCATCAGTGGATTAATAACAACTGAATGTACTATTAGGAGGTCAGGTCTGGTTAGAGGAAGGTGGTCACTGGAAGTGCAGCCTGGAAAGGTATACTCTTGTCCCTGGTCCTTTTCTCTCTGTCGCTGCTTCCTGCTGCCATGGAGTTATCAGCTTTCCTCTTCCACACCCTTCCACTTTGATGTTTCTACTGTGGAACCATGAACTGAACTCTCTGAAATGATAAGCTAAAATAAAACTTTTCTCATTTAAACTGTGTACATCAGGTATTTTGGTCATAGAAACAAAAAACTGACCAATATAGCATGTTCCACCTGCTGGGGCTTTTGGAGTCTGGACTAAGGTGGGGCTGGCTTAAGGTTAAGGGAATTTGGGTCAAAGAAACAAAAACAAGGCAAAGTGGAAATTGAGGACATATCTGAAGTGCCAAGTGCTTGAAGGTGGAGGAGAAATAGAGTGGTTACCAAAAGAAGAGTTGCCTGTAAATTAGCTGGGGTAGGATGGCAGTCACTCCTAAAAGGAGAACCTAAAAAGACCCAAAACACCCAGAAGCAAGTGTGTCAGGGAAATACTCAAGCAACAGTCTTAAAATACTAGGTTTCATGGCACAACTTCAAAGATCAATGTCTAGATAGTGGTGAAACCTGCAGAGAAAAGAGGAACATTTACATGGCTCTAAAAAAATAGTTTTCTGCCTTGACCACATTAGAATCATCTGGGGAGCTTTTAAAACCCCGTATGCCCAAGTTGCATCCCAGAGCAATTAAATCAGAACCTCAGGGGGGTGGGATTTAGGCACTGGCATGACTCAGCAGTCTCCCATGAGTCCACTTTGCTGCGGGACTGAGACTTGATGGCTTAAAGCAAGCAAGTGTGTTTACCCAGGTACTGTGGCCCGCTTTCTCCATTGAAGTATCATGTGCATCTCATTCATTGTTAGAATACTTCGCATATTCTCCACAATTATATTTAAGTACCTGATACTTAAGTTACACTTGTATGTATAAATGCAAGGGCTCACTATTCATTGCTTGTAGCAAACAGCTCACTCTGTCACTCTAACTTTAAGGACCAATGTAGCATAACAAGACATTGATTCTAAAGAGGCTCTTTACATTGAAGTAACTACAGATTCACAGAATTCTGTGGAACTCAATTAAATGAATCACTCATTATCAGGAATTAAATAAGTGTTAGGGTTTCTGACCTACTTGTATGGTCTGGGATTTGTAGTGTATGATTTTACTTAATATTTAAAAGACAAATGTTTCTGAAACCTCCACGTCTTCCAAATAGTTATTTTTGCAGTTTTTCATTTGACACTCCAGAAGTTTTAACTTTGTACACATCCTGAAGTGGTTTTGAAATTTGTAATGAAAGAAGTTAGAGGTACACATCCACACAGATGAATTTTTCAGCTATCGTTTGTACTGAAATATATGCTCAATGCTGTGCGTGGTGACACATGCCCGCAATCCTACCACTAGAAGATTGAGACAGGGAGACTGCAAACTCAAGCCCAGCATTGACCACTTAGCAACTTAGCAAAACCCTGTCTCAAAATCAAAAATTAAAAAAAAGACTGGGAATGTGGCTCACTGTGAAGGCCCTAACTTCAATCACCAGTACTGGGGAGGAGAAATGTTTATACTCATCTTTTTCTTCTTAATTCCTTCCCTAATCCTTTCTCACTCAGCTGTGCTACATGATACATTCAGATTAAATGTGCACATTGTGTGCCATGCAGAAATCAGTATTATTGATGTGGATACTTAGCTGTATCACAAAAAAATAAAAAATTTTAAAAAATAAAAAAACAAACATCCAGAAAAAAATGTTCTTCCAAATAAAGTGCTAAGAAGTTGTGAATCACATTTTACAACACAAGGAAAGGTCCTGCTTGTAATATATTCCAAAGTTTCACAAATAACAAAAAAAAGTCTCATATTTGTATGGTCAACAAAGCAGGTGTTGTATCATGCATATAATATTTTTATTATGTGATTGTATTTTTTCCAGAATTAGTACTTGTAAGTCATCTTTTATAATTTAAAAATGAGGAGAAGAGGAAGATAGGTGGTAAAATATGTCACTGTAGTCAAAATCAGGGAGTAAGCAATTTTGTGCTTTATGCTAAGTTTATATGAAGAAAATAGGATGATTTCACTAATTTACTGTAGAAATTAGAAGAAATCAGATTGTAAGACCTATTACATCTTACATCATGATCTTATTTTGAGAAGTCCTACATGACCTTTCAAAAATAGCACCTTCCCTCAAATTCATTAATCCCAAGATATGTTTTCCTTGATTTTACTCTATTATATTGAATTTATACACTTATGCTTTTAAAATTTAGAAGCTATTTTTAAACATAACACAAAGACATCATAAAATCATTCATTGCCTAATGCTTCAGATGTTTTACAGGCTCTGTGAAGGTTAGCTATGCATCAGTCAGATATGATGCAGATACTTGTATAATCAGATGCAGGAGTGGACACTTCTCAGCTGTGCTTCCAAGACGCATCACAGCAACAGGCTTGAGTTTAATTAGAAATTAGATGAAAATTAGATGGTAATCAAGTATCATTTATTCTGACCTTTTCCCTTTTCTCTGTCTTTGTCTTTGTCTCTGTCTCTGTCCCTGTCCCTGTCCCTGTCTCTCTGAGAAGTCCTGGGGATTACAATTGGTATCTCTAATGAATATCATGGTATTTTCCCTTCAATATGTTCAACAGAATAATTTTTCTACAACTGTTAGGTCTAGACTGTGTAACTGGCCACTCTCTAGAGTGCCTAGTTGAGCATCCTTTCTTTTTAGCAGCAGATTCAGAAGCTCAAGTTTATCAAGCAATTTAACCCCATAGAAAATGACCGCAGAAGGGCTGGGGATCTAGCTCAGTGGCCTAAGCGCCTGCCTGGCAAGCACAATGTCATGAGTTCAATCCCAGGTGCCGCAAAAAAAAAAAAAAGAAAATGACAGCAGAACTGAGACTAACTCAGATCCAAGTCTAAATCAAGTACTTTCCAATTTACTGAATGTACTTCAAGGTTTTGCTAGATTATAAGCCAAATTACATTACTCTAAAAGCATAATTCTGCTCATCTTATTAACATTAAAGCTAAAACTAACTGATAGACACATTTGAGTTTCTACATCCTAATTAGCGATGGTGCTATGGCTTGTGTCTCGATGTCTCCCCAGAGTCTCCTGCGATCATAGGTGGGGCTTTTCCAGAGGTGGCTGAATCGAGAGTGTGTGATTGATTCATGGTACAATGCTGGGATTAAGGGTATGTGATTACTAAATCAGCCCACTGATTGGTTTGGCACTACCTTAACTGTGCCCCCCCCCCAGATAAGAGTATAAAAGGGGCAGAAAGATGATGTTAAGGTCTCTTATTGGTTTTGCTACCTTCTGCCCACCATGAATTGTTCTCTATGAAGCCACCCTGCCTTTGAGACAACCAATTATGGACTGAAACCTCTACAAACTGTGAGCCAAATAAACCTTTCCTCGCTTACCTTGTAAGCATTGGGTATTTTGTCTCAGCAAAGAGAAAAGTAACTAAGAAGGCAAATATTTACATAAATACATACATACATGCATGATATGAACATTTCTGAACATCAGCTATATTTAATATACTTTAAAATATGTAGTCTATTTTACATATATTTTTAAAAATACCTTCGAGTATTACTATATGTGGTAAGAAAAATCAAATATGATCATGCTAGGATCATTCTAGGATGAGTCATTTCACTTGGGTCTGAATAGTAAGGGCTTGTTTGAGAAGGTGATCTCTGAAGTGTGACCTGGCACCATCTTGAGTGTCTACAGGGACAGCCTGTCAAGCAGGCAGAAGAACCTCAGAGGCCCAACACAGGAATGCTGTTGGTGTGGTATGAGGACAGAGGGCCAGTATGGCTACAGTGTGGGTGTGCCAGGGTAGGGTACCAGGGAGGTGACGCCATAGATGTAGTTGGAAACCAATTTTTACCACATCCTAAAAGCTATTTTAGTAGCAGTGGGAAACAAGTAGAGTGATAGTGGTCACTCCTGTTTACTCCATGGAAGTTGGACAGCAACCAAGGGGCTATTGTGGTCATGAGAGAGATATCTACGGTTGGATTTGGAAAACACTTGGGAGCAGAATGGACAAGCCTTAATTGAGTTTTTTTATCTCGACAAAGGGCACAAAGGTGATGCTATTACCATAGTATACAGGACTGCAGTTTGGGGGAAAGAATCTGTAGTTATTTGGGGGGACATGAAAGGATTAAGAAACCTGTTGGAAATCCATAGAGAGGCATCTTGTTGGAATTAGAGTCTGAAACATCTAGGCAAATCCAACCACATGCAAATATAGAGTATTGATTTCAACATTATAAGATAGTTATTTTTCCAACACTGAGAAATGGTCAGGAGGAAAACACCGTAAATTATCAAGATAGAGAAAGTCTGGGAGGAGAGGATTAGGAAGTGGAATAAGAGGAGGTATCTCAAAAGCATAGTGAAAAAAAATCGGCATTTCATGCATCTTCCCTAAGCCCTGACACACACCTCCTATCAAACAATTTCCAGGCAACTGTGTTAAGGAGAAATATTGAAGCATTATACATAGTATATTGAATTCCCTAGATTCATTCAATTACTATGGACAGTCATTAGCTTTCTTTTACAGTTAATTCTAGGGAGATGTTTAATGGTATGGCTTTAGTGGTGTGGAAAGAGGGTGTTTACTATGTTTAATCTAGGTTACAAATACCAAAAAGTTGCCAGCTGTGCCCTTCGGAGTCAAATTTATAATGAAACAGATCTGTGGAGGGATAAAGAGGTCCAAGGAAACCCCCACCAAACACTCTCTCCTCCTCCCATTTCTTTCTAAGATTGTTTGAAATGGCAGATTTGATGGATACTAATAAAATTCTTGCGGCTCTTCACTGGTAGTATTCAAGCATGCTTTATCCTACAGCGGAGGTTGGGGGATGGGAAGCAGAGAGCCCTTTTCCATTCTTGAGTGTGGGTGACTGTGATATGCTTGTATTTAACGTGCTGTCGCAAAAAGGTAGTTGTTTAAAGAGCAGACTACATAAAAATAAAAAAGGGGCAGCTATTCTATCAAGGAGAGAAGAGGGACAAAAAGCCAACTGAATTCTCCACACTACTAAATGTTTTATAAAATGAAAACAAGGGCTCCCATCTGTTTGAGTGGCTCCAGTTTGAGTGAAGATTCATACCTCATCTTCATCTTCAACTAAATGAATTGAATTCAGGGCTGATTATGAGACATCTAGCAAGATAAAGGCTGAAGAAGCATGTCCCACAGTGTACTTGTTAGATAATACAGTTTTAGGACAAAATACTTTGTTCTGTCTCATCACCATCTCAGGCAAAGTCGTTTTTCTGTTAAATATTTTGTTATAGAAGTCAAAAAGAAATTACTATTGGTGACAACACAGATTGTTATGTGGAAGGAAAACTCCATTGTGTATGTGGGCATTTCATTTTTTTGTTAACTTTGGAATATGAAATTGTTTCCTATTTTTACTTTTTTTAGAAAATGATGTGTTTGGCTGCTATTTACCAAAAACACATGTGAGTTTTAGCATGTACACACACGCTAGAGTTTTGTTTTATTATTACGATTCATTGTCTGGCTAATACATACCATAATTATCCATATTTGTATACATTTCATAGCCTTTTGTAATCATAGACGACAGTATTGATGCCTGCGCTCTAAGTTGGGGTGTGATCAAGGGAATTTTTTCCCAATCCTTGCCAGTTGGATAAATAGTCTGGACTTTGAAGTGTTGGCTGGCCACTTGAAGTATTTGACCTCCTAAGTTCTGTTATTTTATTTTTTATTTTTTTGGGTCTCCTCGCAACATAACATATTTATACTTTGGCCACCACCTCTCTAACTAGAAAGGTCTGCTGCAATTTTAGAGCTTAAAACAAGTGGGAAAGTTGTCTCAGACTGAAGAGCCAGATTTACTGAAGTGGTCCTCCCTGCCTTCTGTTGACCTAGCTGGATAGTAATAATACTGCATGTCAGTCTAACAGTAGTGAGAACACTCTTTTCAAAAGAGTAAGCATGTGTCTTTATTTAGTCCTCAAAACAGCATTCCAGAAGTTATTCAGTTATACTATCATTTGCATTTTTTATTAAGCTCTTTTCACAGTTTAACAAAGACCACTTGGAGATGAAAGTGGGAGGGCGGTAAAAGAGAATTGGAGAGGAGCAAAAGCAAAATGTTAGTGGTACAGATGCTACTTGGGTCTGCAGAAATCTCGGGTTCTTGCATCTGAAATCTGACACCCAGTTATCTGTGGGTTTTCCTGTGAGCATGGCATAGCCAGGCACCTTGCGGATGTCCCAAGGACTGGTTTGGACATGCTCCAAACCCACAGTGGTCTGGTTTTCCCACTCCTTCCCTTTGCCTCTCCAGTCTCCTATTTTCAGTCAACCTACCCCATATGTAGATCTAGAAATGATTTTAATTTCTTGTTCTGTCATCTTGGGCTGTCGTTTAAAGCATTTCATGTTGACAGTGTTGCTGTAAAAGGCACCTCCACTTATGGCAGCGTGTCTTGGTCTCAGCACTGTGGACAGACCGAAGCTGCTCTGTGTACTGAGGGATGTTGACCAGCATCCTTGGCCTATGTGCTTGAGATGCCAGTAAATCACTCACCACTCCCTGTTGTGAAAATCAACAATGCTTCTAGAAATTGCCCAACGTCCCTGGGGGGGCAAAGTCACTCCCCGTAAAGAACCACCAAGTTTTACAAAGGAAACACTTTTATTTGGAAACTCTGATATGCCAGATGTGTAGTAGATGTTTTATGTAATCCTGACAACTACCCTTTGAAGTCTGACCCCCTTTTGTAGATCAGGAACCTGAGAGATGACAAGAATAAGTGTTTCTTTGGTTTCTTCTCTTGCTTCCATAATGATGGAAGCAATGAAAAAGAATTATAGACAGAAAATTTATTGTATACCTAGAGAAAAGAAAATAATATTTTTAGTACAGTATTTAATGTGACTATGTAGGGATGTTGGTTCCCTAAGTTACGGACATCTTGATATAAGGGAAAGAAACTCCCAACCTACTAGATGTCCAGTACGAGTTCATGTTCTCTAAAATCGAAGAATAAATTTCAGGAACGACAGAGGTTAAGAGCAGAATATATTTATTGAAAGAAAAAGGCTTCTGTCTGAGAGACAGACAGAAGGGGTCCCTGCTTTTTATAGGGATTTTTATAGAGCAAAACCACAAGGTGAGGCAGGTCCAAGGTGGGGGAAAAAGGGAACTTGCAAGGTGAGCATGAGGTGGGACGGAACTGTGGTCAACCAATAAGATTACGAGTATAATTGCTCAGGTAAAATTTGATTAAATTGGGAACAAATGGGGAAGCAAGTCATGTGGCAAACGGGCATGCATATGGAGCAGGGCCCTTCCTGTAGGGGGTTGGGTTAGTGGCACCTTCTGGTTTCCTCAGAGTGATAGAGACCTATTTAGAATATCAGTCCCTGGGACTGGGGATTTAGATACTGGTGAGTGTGAAATCATGAATTCAATCCCAGGTACCAAAAAGAAAAAAAAGAAAAAAAGGAATATCAATCCCTGATGTTTATCCTTAGGAAGTATGTGGGTGTATTTCTTTTATCTTTTGTCTTGAGGTCTGGCCCACAGCAGAGTTATCTGTCTCCCCCACAGTTGTAAGGTATCTGGTCTTTAAGCACTGGCTCCTTTGAGGGCCTAACCCTATCTGACTGCCTATGATATTTTTATCTAACTCAGCTTGTCGGGGCACAATTATAATGTAGGCACACAATTACAAGATAGCAAACTTATAGATATTTCATGATCAGTTAGCAGTCTCTGATCAAGTTTTTGTTCTGCTGTTTCTGCTGAATTCAACTGACCTTGACATTGTGATGAGGACTGAGTCAGAGTAATTGCCTATATCTTAAGGTACCCTAGGCTAATTCAAGGACCCCCTCTATTATGGTAATACCTTTAACTATGCTCACTCTATAAGGGCCCCCTCCCCTTGTTCCTGGAGTGTTTCTATTGTTTCCACTAGCCTGCCTGTCAATATATGACTCAATGTATGTAACCAATTATGTAATATTTTGTCACTTGCTTTGTACTTCCCACTTCTAAACTCTATATAAACTAAACTTTTCTTAAATTTAGTGCTGTTGCTTTTGAGAATTATCCCGCAACAGTACACTGGCATGAAGATCCATGGATCCGCTAGTGTAAAGATTAAATGCTGCCTTCTTATCTCCTCAGTGCAGTCTTCCTTTCAGTTTGGTTTGGCTTGGCTTGGGAGTTTTCCTGCAAAAAACTGCCTGTAACAATCTAACTTAAAATTTTGTCAGAGGTATGAAACACAAAAATTGCTACTGGATATGAATTTACCTACCTAAATTGAGGTTTGCTTCCCTTTTCTATTCTCTTTAACAGTAGAAAGTGATCAAATTGTCTTGAATTTCTCATTTCTTCTGTTTTCTGGCATAACGAACTCTCTGGCATCTGAAATCTGTCACTTCCAGTCCTGCGTGTGCCTCAGTTATTGTTTCCTGTTTTCTGCTCTCAGTAAAGAGAATACTTCTTTCTAAATTTCTCTATTTCAGTTCTTTTCCTCACACTCTTCCCAAGGATCACAACAAAATCTCAATCCCATTTGAGAGCAAGAAAAACATCTTAATCAAATATGAAGAGGATGATATACTTGCAACATAGAAAATAATGTCGTTTAGTATTAGAGTGTTTACAGGAGTTTAGGAAGGCATTGACTTTCCCACACAGGTCATTCAGAAGTTTCATCCTCACCCTTCTTTACAAACTCCAACTCCAGTTGTTTTTTTACTTCATGAAATTATTATTATACTTTTTCATTATAAATATATTTTAATGGCATAAAGGGAGCAGAGCTTGGAAAGCTAGCAGTCACATATGTTAATTTTAAAAGGGAAACTGTTGGCTGGGCGTGGTGGCTCACGCCTGTAATCCCAGCACTCTGGAGGCTGAGACAGGCAGATCCTTGTGAGTTCAAGACCAGCCTGGGCTACAAAGTGAGCTCAAGGCCAGCCTGAACGGCATAGTGAGACCCTGTCTCAAAAATACCAGGGCTGGGGATCTAGCTCAGTGGCCTAAGTGCCTGCCTGGCAA
>RJWT010028651.1:0-15162 GCA_004365215.1 Cuniculus paca | reverse complement strand
AAGATTTACAGAAGGCAAAAACAATGCAGAAGCTAGTGCATATGTGTTAGTCATCTTTCCATCCTTGAGACCAATACCTGAGATAGGGAACTTAGAGGAGGAAAGGTTTACTGTGGCTCATGGTTTCAGAGGTTTCCGTCCATACTCACCTGGCTCCATTGCTTGGGGCCTGTGATGAGGCAGAAACATCATGACGGAAGATCATGGTGCAGGACAACTGCTCACTGTGCAGCAGTAAGGGAGTAGAGGCACAGAGAAAGAGCCTGAGGGAGAGGAAACTGAAGACAAGACACACCCTTCAAAGGTGCACATGCAGTGACCTACCTCCTCCAATTGAGCCCAGCATCCCATCCAATGTGAACTCATTAATGAACCAATTCATTGTTAGTGCTCTCGTGACCCAGACACCTGTCTAGACCTCACTTCTGAACGTGGTTGCATTAGGGATCGAGTCCTTAATACATGAGTCTGGGGGATACTTCAGATTTAAACCACAGTGGCACATTTCCAGAAGGCTACTTAGGTTAGAAGCAGCTTTGACCAAAGTGCTCAGCGTATTGGAAGCCTAGCTGAAAGCCATCACACCCGGCCTACTTCTTGTACAAGAGTCTGCTGAAGAGTTCAGTGCTCAAAGGGACCACCAGGTACAATGGCAAGAGGATGCCCCCACATCCAGGGAATCTAGTAGATTTTATAAAAGTGGTATGAGTTATTCTGCTGAAGGCAGGCTCTTGGGAAGGAGTCAGTCTCTAAGATAAAAATTGAGAACACAGGGTTGGACATGATAAATGTCACAAGAGAAGGAAAATGGAAAGGGAGGGCCTGGGAGCGGAGAGGGGTATGCAGAGAAGCTCTTGAGAAAGACACAGCATTTGATCTGAGCCTTGAAATATAGTAAAGATTTAGATACGCAGAGACTGAAAATGCGGACAAAGAGGTAGGTTTACTAACACATGGTATATTACTAAGGTCACTACATTGGTTTTTTCTAAGTACCAAATTGTGACATAAAGAAATATACACATTAAATAATAGTAATAGTACCCCCCTTTCCTCTGAAACCTAAAATTCTTTATAAAAGCCCCAGTAGGTCCAAATAAACCCACTAATAAGTTTATGATCTTGAATCTAAAAAAAGAAAAGTTTATGATCCTCACTGTATTGTCACATTAAGCTACCTACTAGGATAAATTAAGATTTTTTTTCATTTTTTTCACTTCTATGTTTGCCTACATTTATCAAAACAGCCTGACAAAATACAATAGGTGAAATTGAACAATTAAGAGATGGTAAGAGTAGGAGCCAGTTATCCTACTATTTAGTGGGAAGTTACAAATAAAGAAGGAGATATCATTGTGAACTCACATTTAGCCTAATAAAAGTATAGGCAGTTGCACAGAAAAATACATAGATATTGTGTGTGCACACGAGTCAGGATGCACATATAAAACTTCCTGCTCTCTTAGCTGAGTGGACCTAGAAGCAAAGAATTCCCAGGAGAAATGTACATACCTAGCACTCAGATTTTAATACTGTTCTCTATTTGGCAGGAAATATACAAAATTAGTGTAAGGAACTTTATAGTGCCAGAATGTTAGACAGTACTCAGAAAGAAACATGCAAACGAATCAAAATGATGGAGAAGTGTCAAAGGGATAGAGAAGTCAACATAAAGAACTCTTGATAACAAAAGCTGGAGAAACTGGAGAAATTTCAGCAATAAAGTAGTATTGAATTATAACCCAAACTATAGAGTATCCACAAGCCCATACTGAATAAATGATTCAATAAACAAATAAAGTGATACAGTATCTCACGAAGAAGAATTTCTAATAAACGGTCTGACTATTCTATCCACAAGTTGTACGGTGACCCTCTTCCAAAGAATACAGTATGGAAACAGAAAAATTTGTTACTTTGCACTGAAGAAACCTGACAAGTACTAACCCCAATCTGGGAAGTCAACGTTAATATCAAGTCATATTGAATAATGTATAGTCTTTATCTCTGTGGTTCTCTTCCTCAAAACAATTACCCCAGTCTAATCATGAGAAAAGCAAAAGTCATACCCAAGCCAAGATACACTGCACAAAATACCTGACTGGTAATACACAAAAATGTCAAAGTCATCAAAAACAAACAAACAAAAAAAGCTTCAGACACTCTTTCAGGGCTGTGGGTGTAGTCCAGGGGTAGAACACATAAGCATGTATGATACCCTGGGTTCGATCTGTAGCAACAGCAATAACAAAAAGTGAAAGAAAAGAGAGAGGAGGGAGGCAGGGAGGAGCAAAGATGGGGGGGAGGAAGAAAGGGAAGAAACTGTCTCAGACCAAGGACATGTGACAACTAAATGTATCATGGTATCTTAGATGGGTTTCTGGAATGCAAAAATAAAACTAGGAACAAACTAAAGAAGTTTGAATAAAGCATATACCTCAGTTAATAACATAGCAGTATTGGTGTATTAATTGCGACCATTGTACCAAGATGTTAATAATAAGGGAAAATGAATATAGGGGATAGAAGAACTTGCTATACTATCTGCAATTCTGTAAACACAAAACTGTTACAAAATAAAAGGTTTATTGGGGGAAAAGAAAAAAGAGAATAGAAGAAAAAAATGGAAACAAAGTTTTAAATAAGGAGGGGGAGAGGGGTTGAAGGGAGAGGAGGGGAGTGGGAAAAAAGAAACAAGATACATCATGTACAGATACAAATTTCCTATGATGAATGTTATCATTTCAAATACATAAAATGTACCAATAAAATTAATTTAAAAGCCTGTTTATTTTAAAAGTGTAATGCACGTGCTACTCTCAAAAACTCTGCAAAATATGGTGACTGCTGAAATCTTTAGGCAAGTATCTAAATTATTGACAGTTCTATCAATTGGCTACAGCTAAAATCACATGCAGACATTTGATTTGATTTGATTTGATCCTCTTTTACGCCCACTTGTCTGGCTTCTTATAGGGTCATCTGGACCCTCTGTATCCCCTAATCAAATCCCTTTTAAATACAGGTGACATGGCAGGGACATGACAGTGAAGGTGGCATCTTCTTGGTTCCAAAGTCATTAACCTATTGCAGAGAATCTTGAAACTCTTCCCATCTGAGTAGCGGTCCTTTGACATTCAACACAGATGTCTTTTTATGAACTGCCTTCAAATAACAGATGAAGGAAAGGGGAGGGGGTGGGAAGAACACTGGTCTCCCATGCATGGAAGATTTGTTATTTATCACACTTGTTTTATCAATGATGACAAATGACTTGAAGCTGCACTGTGAAGAATAGACTGATTCATCAACGTGAGGGAAAAGGAGCCATTACTTACCTTTAAAGGGGGAACTATTCAAAGGAAAAATCTTTTCCCGCAATACAGCATAAAGAACAGCAGGTGCTGGCTTGAAGCACAGATGTTAAAAATTTAAAATAAAATAAAATTCCCAAGATAAATTCTCAGTACCTCTTTAAAAGGGAGTCACATAGAAATCAAACAATATCCTCTGATATAATATCTGCTTTTGTTTTCTTGCCACTTGTAGATTATAAGACTGCAGAGACAGACAGACAGACAGACAGACAGACAGGAGACAGAAATTCTGTAAGGGAACAAAGCAACTCCCTATTCTTGAAGACTTAAAATGAAAATAAATACAAAACATTTTGAGTAATTTTTCGATAAATCTTTTCAACTTTTTTTTAAAAAAGAATATAGATATTTGGTCAGTTACAATATGCATCTATCTATCTGTCTATCTATCTATCCATCTATCTATTATCTATCTATCATCAGTAGGCAGCACATCCTGTAGAGGTGTTGAAGATCAAAAGACTATTAATGCCAAGGTGAACGGAAATGACACTGAGGGAAGACAGTGTTCTGTGGATCTAAGGCAGGGAACGCAAAATAAATATGGATTTTAAAATAATACTAGTAATCAATTGTGTATACCAGTAATTGAGACCAGAAATGAATCCACATATTTACAGCATGACAATAAGCAACATCCTTGGAAAGAGTAATAAAGTAAAATAAACCCAAAGCAATAGAAAATAATGTGTAGAAATTCACAATGAAGAGAAAAACAAGAGAAACACAAATGGAGGTGAGCAGAGAGGAATTTGAGGAATTTGAGGGCTGATTAAAGAATTCATCTAAATGGTCATTAGAAAAGTACATACCAGCCAGGATGCAAACCCCAAATGAGCAGTAGGCACCAACTGCAAACCTTAGATCTGACCAAGAAAGGAAAGAACTTGTTCTTTATTGAACACCGATAATTCAGTTTTGCTCTTTGAATTCTAAAATGACTTCTTTGGCTTCCCTTCTCCTAATATAATATATCTCCCTCTCACACTTACTATACTCCCAGAACAGTTCTTTTAAAAAGACTCTATCCAGCCTCTCTTGAATATATTCCTCACACACTTGTTTCAGGTGATACACGATTAACTATTTGCTTGACAGAAAAGTCTGGAGTCCCTGAACCCAAAGATGGGGCACTATCAGCAAATGCAAGTATTCCCACTGTAGGGATATGATTTTACAGTTAAATAAATTATGAAAGTCAGGTGAATAACTTCTTTTTATTATTCAGTGGTTCTTGATTTCACAGCAGCAAACAGGATAGGAAACAAGAATTGAGTACTCCACTTGGATTTTCTTTATGAAGGGAGAAAAAACATCCCACCACTCTGAACACTTAAAAATAAGTTAAAGCCATACCATTTCCTTCGGAAAGAAAAGATTTTTATGAAGTGTGACCATTCTCTCAAAGGAGCCAGAAACCTGCTTTCCATCTTGTTACTAAGTCACCACATTTCCTCCGTGAGTCAAGTTCACTGGCTCATTCTGAAAGGAACATACGATGACCTTCCCTTTACCACAGCAGCTGTGGTTCTAGAGTAAAACTCACAATATACTTCTTCTTCCTGACTTCATGCCTGAAAACAGAAATGTCTATCCTGAGCCAGTTTAAAATATAGAGACAAATTTATACAATGAAAATAAAGTTTGTTCTTCAAAGTTGTCACTTGGGATTTCCACACTTACTCAAAAGACACGGTCATTATTTAAAACAGTTTTTGGAAAACTGCTCTGGGTATTGCCTTTACAAGAAAGTCATGCTCAATTATATAACTCCATATACAGTTTTTGACTGTATGGTTTTTGATCGAAAATGCAATTTCCTAACTTAATCATTTACTTAATAGTAAACCATTTTTGGTTTGAAAAAATGGAGCCCATTCCCCAGAGACAAAGACTTGCTACCATTGAGAATTAAAAGAATATACAGTCATCCTTCAGTACCTTCACAACGTTGGCTCTATGACCCTAAAGAACACCATAAATGGCTAATGTTTCAATCTTTTTTATAAAGTGGCATAGTATTTACATACAGCCTATGCACACTTAAAGATGATATGCTTTAAATCATAATGCAAAGCAATGCACAGCAATGCAATGTAAATGCAGTGTAAATAGTTATTAATACTGCAGCTTAGGGAAAAACGATAAGGACAAATGTCTTTACATATTCGGCACAAACAAAACTTTCTAAAAAAATTTCGATCTATGTTTGCTTGATTGTAGCTAGAATCTGGAACGCATGTATGCAGAGACCTGGTGCTATAATAGATTTTGAAGGCAATTAAGCAGAGGCATTCCAATCTCATGTGAGGGCCTCACTGGACTACATGAACAACTTCCTCATGTTAACCTGGGAGAAAATGACATTGAACTCAGGATAAAAGTTGTAATATGAGGGCTAACAAAAAGAACCCCTAAAACTAACCATATTACTTTATAATTTCATGTAGAAAACCTAATTATATGCTTCTCTACCCTATTTCAAATTCATAAAAATGTGACTTTTCAACATTCCTGGTAAAAGAATTCTGATCAGAAATTTTACTTTTACTTAACTCAAAAGCAATAGAAATTTGTTATGAACTCATATTAATTGGAGATAAATTGATCTCACCTAAAATGTTTTCTCTCCAGTATCAAAAAAAATCCACTTAGACATATAACCAAATGTTATTTAATATCTTAAAAAGTAACACAATCCAAAATGGATATTTCACACAACACTACATAAACAACATGAACACAGTATTATCATATGGAGGGACTTTCAAATATAGACTTACAAAAATCCCTGTCCTTTTTTTCTTTTAAGTTATTATACTAAGCATGACAAGTAATCATCATTTACAATATGGTACACTGACACGATAAAAACCATGTTACAAATGTGCTGTTATAAATCAGTAACATTAGGGAAGACATTTCATGAACTGTAATTATTTCATATGAAATACTATACAATATAAACAGAACATCCATCTTGGATGACCTTTACAGCAACCAGAGACCAAGTAATTTAAATTTTTTTTCAGTGCAAACACATTTTATTCAAGGCAGTCTTGGCTGCAAAACTCCTTTCTAACATACAGTAAATCCCACTTGCACTTCTTAATTCATTTACCCTAATGCAATAGTCACATTCAGTCACTCAGAGAAAGATACCTGCAGAATTATGATCCCTTTAAACTTGACATTTAAATTTGATTCTTCCAGAAAGTAGTATCTATGTCATCTGCTCTAAGGACTTTAATTTGTAGCCGTCAATATTTAACATGAAGGTGACTGTAGGGCAGCTCTATTTCTAACCAGCGTATGTGCACAGGACCGCACAGTCTTAGTTGTGCCCTTCCAATGTGGAAACCGTGGTGCTGTCAGATCTAGGTGGGGGATGGGAGCAGGCAGGGAGGGCGCCCTCAGAGAAAGGGCTGCTTAGGGTATACTGCTTATTAACTTCCCCAAACTGCAGAGGAATACTGTTGGAAGAGAGCCCAGGTACCATTTTTGGATGGAAGAAAGGGAATGAGGGTACCCAGGTCAGCCTTTGGACAGGGAGATTGGCAGCTGCATATGAACCAGCCAAGGTTCTAACCTTGCATCACTGCTACCTTTCCAGAGTCGTGGCTGCCTCATTTGGAAACGCCATGTTGGCACGGTGAATGTGTGTTTACACGTGAAGCCAACGATCAGCAATTAAAGCCTGTTACTGATAACATACAATCATAAGAAGAAGAGTTAGCCCCCTTGGCTTTGTGAATTCTGAATCAACCGTAAGTCATAGAACAACTGTAAAAACATAGGATTACGTCTTAAAGGAGTGAGCACTGGGGAATCTCTCTCTGGAACACTGCTGGAAAAGATGCAGATGAACTCAATTAGGGAGATGCCATTGCCTGTTTCAAACACACAAGGAAATTTAATAATACGTTTTTAATATATATAATTTACAAAATGTCTCCTAAGTAAAAAACTATGGAAAAACATTGGAAGTATCCTTAATACTATAAAACCTTCTGTGACAGGGATGGGTAACAGCTGATTCTTTTATCTCACTTGGCAAAGCTCAGACTGATGGTAATCTCTTTCCTGCCCATATTTTACTAACCCAAAGGAAAGCAGTGTCTCTTTTGGCTTTTGCATTCATTTTTCCCATGTTCTACTCCTAAATGTGTGCAAAAGACTTCCTCACTAACAGAAGGGTACTGGCGGCTTTGACAATGAGCAGGATGGTACTACCATAGGGGGATGCAAGAGGGAAGTAATCACTTGTTGGGTCCACTGTGGTCTGACAGCACACTGCTAGCTGGTTTTGGGATTGGTCTGCGGTAATAAAAAAGATATGTCAAGGATCTTATATGTTCTAATTTGAGAACACACTTAGAACTTGATCAGCTCCATTGGAAATCCAGATCCTACAATATAAGACGATATATTGTACTGAATTTCTAGAGTGCTACTGAGCACTGTAAAGAGTACTTGATAAAGTTTTTAATTAAAATTTCTGTTTCAGCACCTTCTACTGCCTGGAGGAGTCATGTTCTTGAAGATGGTATTTTAGCACAGGAATTAGAGAAACCCAATGTGAAATTGTAAACAAGGGTGGATTGTTGGATCTGCTTTGGACTGCGATGGCATATGGATTTTTTTCCTGCTGATCTCCCACTTTGTAATTTAATTATCAGTAAGGTATACAGAGGTGTAAGATTTCAAACACCCTGAAGTTTCCAAATGAAAATGGACAAAGGTGTATAATTGTATTTGTTTTCTTTGACTTTATTAGCACACAACAAAAAGTAGCATTATATTTAGTGATTTCTCATGATGGTCTATTAAACAAATAGAAAATAGATCAATGATAGCTGCCACTGTACTTGTGGATAATTTAAGTCACTCTTTTTGTTTACTCATTTCAAGTATGGGTATTACAAATATGACCTGCTTTGTTAGTTATTTGTGAATCTAATGCTTTGGAAGTACTTTGAGATCCCAAAATGGACTCTGCAACATCATTTTTGGTTGTTGCTGGATTTTAAATCAAGCTCCAAAATCTACCCATGTTATAAATGGTGAGACTTTTCCAAAAATGATTGCTATTTTATTGTGAGAAATAGGCCTATCATCTAAGTTAAAAACTTTATTCTCAAGTACACTTGGTGGTGATAAGTGATTTATCCTGGGTAGAACAAAGCTGTGCCAACCTAAAATGGGATCTGTACTTCCGTTCCTAAGGAACAGGTTTCTTCTCTTGATGGTGACTGGAATAGAATTTAAATTTACATTTTAGAAATACTGGCTGGGTTATGAAAAAGAAACATTGGAGAACAGCTGGTGTTCAGATCATTGTTACTCCAGATTAACTTTCAATTTATACTTCTTGAACTTGAGCTCCCCAAGATCGGGGAAGCAGTCATTTGTTATTTTTATCCAGCTAGTCCCCTTTTGGCTCTTCTATTATTTTCTCTATTGGATGCACCCCCCTTTCATATGCTCATTAAGGTCCCCTGAGATGTTCAAAACATATCAAATGGAATACGAATTATTTAACAAAAATCGTGGAATGCACGGCACAGCTCTTTTAATGAAAGAGAAGTGGGGGCTCGGTAGGGTAGCATTCGATCAAGGCAGAGAGGACCAAAGTGCTTTGGAGTTGGCAGTCCAAATTTTGTGTTGTGTCTTGTTACTGAAAACTCAGCAATCAAATCAGATTTCTATAGGAACAAACAGCTTGCCAAATTACATTTACCAATTGGTTCTTTGCCAGAGAGAACTTTTAGCAAGAATGGAGAAGAGGGAAGACAAGAATTTTTAAACTTTCATTTGTGACAAAATCAAGTGCGCTTTCATGAAGAAGAGAGGAGAATACAGGATTAGAGCTGAAAGCCAAAGAATGCTGTGAAAGAAAACCATGACAATGAAAAAGTCATGAGTCCACATAGGCCACCATTGACACACACACACACAATCCCATGGCCTCAAGTTGAAGAAAGTTTTAAACGTTGCTTTTCCAAACAATACACTTTAACACACTGCTGCCATATCATCAAATTCATGGAGGTAGTTATATGTAAAAATAAAAATTACCATAAAGTAATATGCTGTATCATAATAATACATAAGTGTGCAAAATGCCGACAGATGTGTTGACCCCTTAAAGTTGAACGCCTCACAGAGTTTCAACCAGATTCAGTTTTGTAAACCTTTCAGTTGATAAATTCTAAGACTAGATAAGAAGTCACGTAACACAAAGCTATGGTTTTGCTGGAGGAAAAGAACATTGGCAAAGCTTGGAGAGGGCCCAAGGATGTGGACATCAAAAGCCTCACCAACTGGGTGAGGCCATGTTGGACATGCAGCTTTGTCACATGTCACAAATCACATTTGTCACGCACTTCCTGCCACTACTCCTCCTCCATTCAAGAATCCAGATTAGATTCAAAGCAGAATATTTCTATGTGGGACATCTGCTTATATGGTATATCATCTTTAAAGTTTGCCATTTCTACACTAATGGCTGCTGGTCTAAGGGAGTTTTCATTTAAAAAATCATGTACCCCTAGCATCAAGCAAATAGCATACATATTTTATTTGAACAATGTCTTCTGTAAACCTATTTCTCGTGAACTATCAATAAATTCATATCTTAAAGCTTCTCTTAAATGTAATGATTTCCTCTCCTGCTCACATAGTATTCGATTACTTCAATGGCTACTTTCAGAGTCAACAGAGGCTCATGTGTTGTATGAATGGTTATATTATTTATGAACTGAGTATGATAAAAATTTGAGAGCAGGTTTTTTGAAAACCTGAATTTAGACAGAAAAATTTAGTAACTGTATGGTATACAACTCCCCAAGGAAACAGACAATGTAATCTACAAGATACATTTTCATTCCTTCTGGACATATTTAAGCAATGAAATAATGCATTTCTGAGCAATTGAGGCATGCCTTGGAGGAATAAGGCATGAGATTGAAAACTGACTGACTCAAGCATTTCAGTGATGTGGCATTTTACCAAGAAGCATGCTTAAATTTTACTATAATAAGCTCCCCAAAAGAACTCAAACCAAACTTGAGGAGCCCAGTTCAACCCAATGCAATTTCTAAATAGCTGATAAAGCATGAGAAAGTTCATGTTTCAAGAATTTGTCTGACTACTTATCTGCCTCCCTTGAAAAGATTGCTAGTGATTAAATTTAATATGGAAACAGAAGCATCATACAAATTTTATGCCGATTTTTAAAATCTGAAGTGACAAAATTTTATACATATATACATATATATGTACATATACATATACATGTATATGTGTGTATACATATAATTTATAGTGTATGCCTCCAACTAGCACATGCTTCTTAAAACTAAATACAACTTCATGTCAGACCATTTACTTGGGTCAGATGTAACCCTTTTGTAAATCGTTTTCCATTATCTACAAATGGATTCCATTATTCTCAGAAAGTAAAACATAGGAATGTCTCTCTCCTATAAGACTAGAGTTTAAATGTTTGCAATCCTTTCGCTGTTGAGCCTTCTTTGTATTGAACTTGACATTGTAAAACAAAGCAAAATGTTAACAAATCATTTGGGAATGAGTTGGGCTGATTACTATACATCCACCTAATAAAAGCCTCCTGAAATTGGTTACAAAGTATCTGTAAACATTACTCTGGCATAGTTCACGTATGCATAATTGTTATTACAATAGATTTTAGGGGAGTACAAATTATGATTATACCACATTAGCAGAATGAGCACATTCTGTTGTTTATTACATGGGCACATGTATATTTCTAATCAAAAATTACTTTAAAAGTTTTCTCTATAGATATCTTCCCAGGAATAAAAGGCCTAAAGTTCAACTCTCCCTAAATTTGCTCTTTCCTATCACCACTAAAAATTATCTTCCACAGCCTAATTTAGGCATTCTATTTAAAACTACATAAAATAGATTTCTATCCTTCCATTAGAAAGAATAACATCCTTGGGCCATACTCTTCATTTGTATCACAAAGAACATTTTGCTTTTAAACAAACTAATTATTATATCCATTATAGTAAGATAGGATCGTCATAAGTTTCACAAGGAGGAAATCATCTTCCTTCAATATTTGATTAATACCTTTTAAAAGTCCACATTACCTCTTCCATCACTTACTGCTGTGTCCCAGTCAGATTGGCCACTCCCTTCCTTTGTCCACTTCACATTCAAAGGCCTATATTCCTGTTTGTGATTATGGAAAGTTAAAAATCAAGACAAGCATCTGTTACGTTTGAAAGAAAAATTCTGAAAATACTCCCAGTATTTCCATCACGACCCTTCTGACACACTTCCATGGGCTCCTGGAAAATAGTGTCACAAAAACTCACAGTGAAAAATGACTGGTGCATAAACGATTCACACACAAAGGGCTGGGTCCCTTCTGGTCAGTTTGGCATTGATTTCCCTCAAGGTGAACCCTTGTATTTGACATTTCATGGTGGCTTGGGGGTTTCTTTTCTTTCTTTTTTTTTTTTTTTGAAAGTGTCAAGGATCAGTTCTGTGGCCCCATTTAACCACAGACTGGGAGCAACACGCATCTGTGGCATTTTAAAATGGAATTGGCAACTGCATGACATTGAAAATGCATACTCCACTTACAGTGTCTAGACTTTCCTATGTGTGCTCAGATACAATTAGTGAAGCAAAAGTATACATATCACCCCTACTGCTATTCGGTTGCTACAGAGCCATAAATGTGAAAAGCAATACTCTGAAATAAAGATTTTTTTGCCCTAGCCTATTTAGCAGCACAGTTTAAGTAAACCCCAAAACTGTGCCTGAGATGCTTGTCTTTCTGAAGATGTAAACATCAGTCCCAGTGTCGTAAACTTTGCTGTATCGCATGAGAGAGAAGATCTGAGGCAGAAGGACTATCACACACTAGTAACAGAAGCTTGCAAGCAGTTGGATGGTTTCTGTAGTTTCTCAGCTTCACTGGTCGGGGGATCTGTACTTGCACGGAAGTTGAAGGCTGGACCAGCTCCACCATGGGCTGGACTCAAAGCAGGATTCTGACGACGGTTACTTTCAACAATGCTTGATGTGTTGGAAGCCAGGCTCTCTCGTGTACTAAAAGAGTAAAAAGGGTTGGTTTTGTTTTGCTTTGAATATAAATAATTATATATTGAGCCCCAGAGGAAGAGCAAATGATGTAGTTAATGGATTTCCTCTGTTGGTTCACAATGTCAAATCCATACACATCTCCACTGATTATTAGCATATGCACTTCCAACGAGGCTCCAGGAGCTCTGAGGAGACACGCTGCAGTCAGCAGCACAATGAATGAATAAAGGGTTTCTAAACTGTCAAATGTACTTTGAAATGGCTCTCCCTTCTTTTCACATTTACGGAAACTACCTCAAAATTTGATACGATAGATAACTATCGCAGTACCTTTAAAATGAATAATCATACCGGTGGGAGGATTTCATCTCAGGCTGGAAATTCATGGGAATAACTGCTTCTTGCAGAAAGTCAATGATTTGACTCTCCTGATTCCATTTTCGTCTGTGATTAGGAGATTTTGACTTTGGTGGACTCCAAGCATGCCACCAACAAATTTGTCACACTGATGAGAATAAAAATTTTTGAAACATTTGATACCTCTGTTTCAAATTTTAACATGTCAGTTAAAACACAGCATTTTCAGATAAAAGACCTCAGATTTTTTTTCCCATTTATTTCTGCCTTCTTTTGGTAGAAATATTTTTCATTTTAAAGAATTCTTATGAAACAGAGGTAATTTAAATTATTTATTATTTCAATTTCTTTTAATTTTTCAAAATAATACTCTGGTTTCTCTCCAGATTGTATAAATCTTTCACCTTTTAATTTTTCAAAATAAGGAATACTTGAATCTATTTTCTTTAAGAAACTTGGAACATTTAACATTTCAAAGATGTAGGGCAACAATAGAACTAAGATTTACTGAGTCTTAGGGTGGGAGCTGAATAGGTTTCTTTCAGATCCTCAAAAGTAGCTATAAGAAACTTGTCAACTTCCTCAGAGACTGAAGAAACCTAATCATTCTCCACAAGCACCTCCCTGAGCAGATTCAAACTGTTGAAAATATTCTGAGCTAGTCCCCATATCTGATTTTAGAGTGCTAAAAAGCTATTCAACATATCAATTCCCTATAGTGAAGACATCCTCTCCTTCTTTCATTCGCACCCTAAATGGCTTTAAATTCTGTCTGAATCCTAAAGTTTGGCAGCTTTAACAGGCTACTTAATACTAATCCCTAGAGGCTTTTGTTTACTTCTTACCAGTTTTTAAAATACAGTTTATTCAACTACAAAAAAAGATCAACGCACCTTTCTTCACCTCCAGAACTCAAATAAATTTATAGAGATAAGTCAAGTTCTTTCCTTAGCCTTTTGCTAAGTCTGAGTAAACCTAAAGAATACTTCCAAATAGCATCACTAATGGGACAGAAAGTACCAGACTCACCTGCTTAGCTGCCTGACACTTTCCCCAAGAAAACTCTTTAGTGGTCTGACAATGCTACAACTGAGGCAGGGGGGAAGGTCAGGATAGAGAAAGGGCAATGGTCATTTAGGGTGGCAAAGATTTCACAACATATTCCTTCAGTGTCATTCTCAATCAAGATAGTAATGTTTTACACTATATGACTTCCTCACATCTGCAGTGGGGAGAGTTATGCTGTGATTTACCTCCTCACAGGGTGACCATGAAGAAGTACGCATCAACAAAGAATCTGTATAATAAAAAGCTAGAAAAACGTAAATTATTCCTGTTATATATCTAGCATACTGAAATAGTCCGGCGGGGGGGAGGTTGGCTTGGAAATCTATACATTAGTAATGACAGCTTTTGTATGGGAAAAGGCATTTTTAAGGTCCAAATGGTATAATTTTAAACTGGCTTTTGAGGAACGGGCTTCACATTTGTTGAATACATGCTGTATGCCAGGCAGGGTCCCAGGTATTACATGCATGTATCGTGGCAATGGATCATCTAAGTTGGCAGTTGTTGTCTGCTGTGTGATGACCAATTCTAATACATTAACAGTGATAAATTCATACAGTATTCCAATTTCTTCAAAGAATACTTCATTTCTGTTGTAATAATGAGTACAGTCTGTGACATTTTGGAGGTTCTGAACATGCTGAGGAAAAGGTTAATGAAGAAGGATTTTTAAATATTCCTAAAATTTAATTCAGTAAAAATATTCCTGAAATTTAATTTTTCTGAATGAGAGTTAATGGAATACAACCTTAAAAATAAGATTTCAGAATTTTCCAGGTAGGGGAAATGAATCGGGCAGCTCTGCTGTTCATCCTTCTGCCTGCACGCTTCCCTGGGCCCTGGGTTTCCACAGCACGTACACAGGCTGCACTGGCAACCTGTGGTCTCTGATTTGCATATTGTGTTGCTTAACCAGTTTTGGCCTTTGATTTGGAATAGCAGGCTTTTCATATCAAGACTTTTCATTTTCCTTGTGAGATCTTCCAGGATAGTTGAAGTTTCACCTCTTTAACTTTTTTAGTATCCTCTATTTTTGAACAAAAGGGACTAGAGAATTTTGGAAATGTGGTTGAACAGAACACCTGGGTCTGTACTGAAACCTTCGGGTTTCAATTATCTTTTTTGGTTGAGTCTTAATTGCTTAGTGAATATACATGGCCCACTTAAGATTCCCAAGTCTCATAGCAGTGGAAAGGTACCAGCATGATAATGGCATTTACCTAAAATACTACTCATTCTGAAAACTCTGAGTCAA
>RJWT010028650.1:0-15115 GCA_004365215.1 Cuniculus paca | reverse complement strand
GAGAAAATCACAAAAATGTCTGCAAAGGATGTTTCCTATGCGGAGCTGCAGAGTCTGCTAGAAACTAAGTGAATATAATTTTTGCAAACTGTCACTAACCAATTATCTGCTTCTTAAGAAATACTAGGGAAATACTTACATACATTTATAAAAATGTTTTGTGTTTTAAACAATGGTATTTACCACTAAAATAACATGATGTGGCTATAAAAAGTGTGAATCAAGGATAATTCTTAATTTTTAGAAACCAGGACAAAAGATAAGTAGAACAATGTTTCTTCATTCAATTTTCTGAATCAAATTTAAGAATAGATTCTATGTAAGCTAACAAATTTATTAACTAACAAATTATGACAATCATGCAAAAGCATACAAAAGTGGTGGTATCTTTTAGGAAGGTGTCTGACAAAAGCAGAATATTTCAAACATAAATGCTTTAAAATGACTCTATATAAATGATGGACTAACGTTCAAAGTGCTGTAGCTTTTAAATTGTCATAATGAACAGACTGTTTGAACCAAAGATGTGGTAACTCACTTAATGAAAGCAAAGCATAAACTAAAAGTACCATGTTGTTTATCAAAGTTCCATGCTGAAGCATTAGGAGTAACTTAAATTTAATTAAAATAAATTTAATTTTAAAAATTAATTATGAAGCATTTCGTGTCAGGGAAAGTTGTCACTTTATTTTCTGATGAATTTTTCATGCTTTTGTATGATTGACAATTTTCAAAACAATGCTAAGGAGACAAAATATTAAATAGCTTCTCAAAATAATTTTGATTATGAAACATTGCTCATTCTTGGTTTTGGAGAGAAAAATACTAATTACATTCTGCAAATTATTGAAACAGAATATATATCAAAATGTAGTTATGCTTATAAATGACAGTTGACTGAGTTTCATGGCTGATTTCTATCTTTGAGCATTTTTATGCAACCTCTTTTTCATTAAATGCTAAATATTATAAGAATTCTTACAAAAACACTGCAACATCAAAACTTTGACCTCTTCGGTCTTTAGGAGTAGGAGCAATAGAGTGTTTATTATTTTCGAGATAACTGTGAAATAGAACCTTTTAAAATAATTTATAAAAAACAGTGAAATCTGAGATTTCCTTTCTGGGCTAAAACTAACATTGTCAAATATTTGAGCAATGTGATTGGTGCGTATCTGTTGCTTGATAAGAAAAGAAGAAAATATGTATTTCAATAACTGATACAATATTTCTAAGTTGAAATTTGCATTCTTATATAAAAAAAGCAAAATCAAGCAAAGTTCTCAATTATTATACAAGTAAAATTAACCACGTAGTGAAGAAACAGACATATGTGTAAGCAAGTTGTCAATATGTTTTATTAGAGAGAATTCTCCAGAGACACAGCACCAAGAGTATGTGTGTATAGAAGGAGGGGCGATTTATTTTATGGAATTGGCTCATGCAGTAACACAGGCTGACAAGTTCAAAATCTGCAAGCAAGGCTGGCATGCTGGAGACCCGGGGAAGTGCCAGTGTGGCAGATCAAGTCTGAAAGCTGTCATCTGGCAAAATTGCTTTTTGCTCAGAGGAGGTTAATTATTTGTCCTAATAGGCGCTTCAATTAATTGAATAAGGCCCCACTTGCATTCATAGTAGGAAGTCTTCTTTATTCCAGGCAAAAATTTAAGCTAATCTCATCAAAACCCTTGTCACAGAAGCATCCAGAATAGTTGAAACACATATCCGGGTACAATGTAGTCCAAGTTGACACACAAAATTAATCATCCTATATGTGATGAAAAAGTGATCGTGCAAATTAGTCTTGATTAGAATTATGTTCACATAAGATCATATGAGTTCATTAAATATATTTTTAAATAGAGATCTCATGTGGGAAATCACAGAGGATTCTGAGATTATATCAGAAATTTATTCTTTTACTTCTATCTATATACAGGCAGTGGTCATCTGCTAAAGAAAACCTGACAGAAGATCTTGGCTTAGACAACTCTTGTTAAGTGCAGCTCCTCAAAATCTCCAAATCTTCTTAATCCAGTTGCTATTCCCTGTTTCAGCAACATTTTCAAAATAATTCCTCAAGACACCAATCCTGCCAGCACGTCTTCTGTCTTTCCTTTAGTCACAGGGAAAGTGTGTGTAAACAGATGAAAATGACATGATCTTCCTTACACTGTTAAAACTGGTTGGGATATTTGCCTGTGGGATAGTTTTGCCTCTTTTTTCTTTTTTTTTTCTTTTAAGGAGAATAGAACAAAACAAAACAAAACAAAGCAAAACAAAACAGAATAGAATCAAATACAACATAGCATTTCAGAACAGAACACTACAAGCAATACAGATCTTCAGAACATAACAACAGGAGATTAACATTGCCTGTCTTTTTTCTAATGAGAGAAATTCCTCTCATACCAAAAGTTAGGTTACACATCTACATACTGGACTTCACTGCCTCCTGCCTTTGCAAAGACTTTATTATACTATGGAATTTCTTTTCTTGAATGTCCAGTTGCCCTCTTTGTACTGTTTTCTTTACATCTATCTTGAAATGTGTTATATTCCTATAAATTAAAAGGTAACCTTCCCTTGAACACACATCTTGTAGTCATGGCTGTGTCGCTTTTTTGCACGATGTCTTCTCAAAAATAGTTGTGAAAAATCTAGAATTGGTTTCTCCACTTTCTCCTCTTCATCTCATTTCTATATAGTCACTGTCCAGGGTACCACTATACATCTCCATTTGTACATCCGGCAAACACCTAAAATTCTATTTTGCTAAATAGAACAAGTAAAATCACATTTTTCTTGTGTTCTCTCATAAAAACCATCACCATTTACTGGAATTTTTTATTCCAGTGTAATCTGAACTCTGACATCTTATCCTATAGATAATGCACATTAAATATGTCCATCTCAATGCCCACTGTCACTATACTAATGCAATTCCTATTGTCTGGACCACTAAATAATTTCTTAAAAGATATTACCATCTAATGGAGACTTTTATTGAAATAAAAAACAATTATTCCCTTCTATTTTCTTCCTCTGAATACTTTTCAAGACTTTTGATGTAGAGGAAAGCTGATGTAATGAAGTGAATGATTTTTAGAGTATCATATCACCCTCATACCTCCATGCTCATTAATGCAACTAATAAAACATAATATCGTGTCTCATCTAGTGTCCTTTAATATATCAGAAGGTAGCCGAGTATGGTGACTCACACCTGTAATCCCAGCACTAGGGAGGGTAAGACAGGAGGATCATCGCGAGTTCGAGACAAACCCGGGATACAAAGTGAGCTCAAGGCCAGCCTGAACGGCATAGTGAGACCCTGTCTCAAAAAGAAAAGGGCTGCGGATTTGGCTTTGTGGCCTAAGCACCTTCCCGGAAAGCGCGAGGTCTTGAGTTCCATCCCGGGTTCCAGGGGAAAAAAAAAAATTTATATATATATATATATATATATATATATATATATATATATATCAGAAGGTATCCATCAGTCTTTCTAGACATTTGTGGCTTAGTGTCTCCAATTAGCTGTTGCTCAACATCAGTGATGGGGTCATTTGCAAAAAGCTCAAATGCTTTCCAAGATTAGTTCCAGAAGGACCAGCTTCAGGACTAACTGGTCTTTTCATACGAAGCAGATGGTGAAACTTCTAGTTCTTTAAATTTTAGAGTCATTTTTTAATGTTTGCTTCTAAAATTACTTCTTCAATAATGACTGTTGATTTTTTTATTTTTCCTTAGTCCTTAGTAATTGTTATGTGATGCATAACAATTACATTCATCTCAGGAAGGTGGTATATGAACATATGAACATATCAAACATTAATCCTCTTTATTTTCTCTTTCTCCTCTTCTTCCTCCTTCCTTTTTCCATGTTTTGATCCCCTTCTCACTCACAAGTCTAACTCCTTGTTTAAGAGCACCTTTTCATTTGCTCTTTATTTATATTTTACTTTTTTTCTATAAGAGAAACCATGCAATATTTAGCATCTGTGTTTGATTTATTTTACTAAGCATTATAGTCTGAGGACACATTCATTTTTCTACACATGACTCCTATTTATCCTTTCCAATGGCTGAGTAATTCTTCATTGGATATATTTGTCACATTTTCTTTTTCCATTGATTTGTTGATGGACATATAGTCTGCTTTCAATATTTTGTTATTATTAATTGTGCTACTATAACCAAGAATGTTCATGTATCACTTTAATATGAGGTCTTTAACTCTTTGGGGAAGATACCTATAAGGGAAATAGCTGGGTGGAATACAGTATCTATTTTTAATTTTTGGAAAAATCTCCATGGTTATACCTATAGCGGTTGTACTAGTTTACAATTCAACCATTAAAATCTCACCAGCGTTTGTTGTGTTTTGAGGTCTTGATGGTATTGGTTCTAAATGGAGTAAGATGGAATCCCAGATCTGTTTTAATTTGCATCTTTTTTATGACCAGGGATATTGAACATTTGCCTGTACTTATTGGTCATTAGTATTTGTTCTTCTGAGAAGTGTTTATTCCAGCCGGGCCTGGTGGCGCACGCCTGTAATCCCAGCACTCGGGAGGCTGAGACAGGAGGATCGTTGTGAGTTCGAGACCAGCCTGGGCTACAAAGTGAGCTCAAGGCCAGCCTGAACGGCATAGTGAGACCCTGTCTCAAAAACACAGGGGCTGGGGATTTAGCTCAGCAGCTTAAGCCCCTGCGTGGCAAGTGCGAGGTTGAGAGTTTGATCCCCGGTGCCGCAAAAAAAAAAAAAAAAGTTTATTCCTTTGTTGGACATTTTTTGATGGAGCTTTTATTTACGGGCTTTTTAAAAAATTCTTTGTATATTATAGATATTAGTCCTCTGAGTAGTAGCTGGTAAAAATATCCCAATTGAGTAGGTTGTGTCTTCACTCTGGTTGTTTCTTTTGCTGTGTGGAAGATTTTTAATTTGATGTAATCTTACTTGCATAAACTACTGATAAATGAGAACATTTTACCCTCTTTCATATAAGCTAGACACAAAGGGTCAGACTTTAGAATTTTACTTCATATGTTGCTTTGATTACTCCCATTTTAACCTGACTTTTAATAAGTAGTAGTAAATATAACTTCAGAACAAATATATCACATTAATTGAGGTGCAGGTCTAATGTAAGTTGTGTGTGTGTGTGTGTGTGTTCGACATTATATATGGTTTAGCGTTGTTTATACTGTCTCATAATTATCTCTGCTTTGTCATCATCCTGACCATGATGGTTTTCCCACAACATAGGTCTACTTTCATTTCTACTAGAATTCACAAACCTGTCTCATATGCAGGCTCTCATTTTATACTGTCTCTTCTACCATCAGCATTTTCTTTAACACACATAGTTACACATCCTTCAAATCTCATGTAATTTATCTTATGATGCAGATGTATGATGTATGTATCCTAAATGTATTTCCTTGTTCTTGTGGCATCCTGTGTAATGCCTATTACCGTGCTAATTACACCTGATTTTTGTTTTGTATTTATTTGTAGTCTCAATTTACATCAAATGCCATTAGGACAGCATCTTTGTCTTTTTGTTTCTATCCACAGTGCCTAGTGCAGTATCCTACATTGAGTGACTATTCAACAAATGCCTTGAATAACTGCATAATGATTTTAGAGTGTGAACAATAAAAAGAAAAATGTCAGTGGTGAGGTTGCCAAGAAACATGAATTGCTCTTTATGTCAATATATATATATATATACTTTCTTTATCTTAAAAATAATATATTTCATTATACTTGATGTTTGCATGATAAATCTGGTATAATGACATGTTTCCACGCTTGCTGGTACTTTCTTTTTCCCTGCTGTCAAAGATCCTGTAAGGTCAGTCCATTCAAAATTTAATTCATGAGGTGCTTAATCTCCATATGTTCAGATATCCAGTGAAATATGATTTGTTGGGTATGCATGGACACCTGGATAAATTTATCTTCTTAAGAAGCACAGACTAAAGTAGTGGAATGTAGAAAGTATGAACATCTAATTTTAAATAAGAAAATACTTAATGTATACTTTGTGGATATGATATAAATGCTTGTTAGAAAATATATGTGTTTATATATCAATACTTTATTCAAGCACTGACCTAGATTTTCTGATGTTTAAGCTCATTTTATAATTGAAAATAAGTGAAGAAAACATTGCTTTAAACACTAACAGGCCATTTAAAATATTAACACTCTAATAAAAAGATAATATCTTAAAGAGTATATAAAAATAACTCTATGAGCATATATTGAACTACGAAGTGGGAATGAAAACTTGCCAGTAAATTTGCAAATGACTGATAAACTATTTAATTCAACAAGTATTTATTGCCCATCTTCCTTGTATAATTTGTTGAATTTGAACTTAAAAAGTACAAGTTTGGGAAAAAAAATACAAAGAGTTGCCTGTACCTAGAGAAGAAATATTTTTATTTGCTTCCTAAATAACTGCATAGATTGTATACTTCCCCATCAGCATTAACACAGCACTTAAAATAAAAACACTCATAAGTATGCACGTTTAAAATAGCACTTTCCCATTTTTCACTCCGGTGTCACCCACATTTTTATCATACATAATTTTGAGCAATGTCATTCCGATGACCAATATTTATAAAGTCAGTGTAGAATATTCGCACTTTGTGCAAATCCTAAGAAAGTTGCATATTTGAAATGTTGCCTCACCTGACAGACTGCATTCCATCTGGTTTTCAAAGTAGGAGTTGTGGAAAAATGCCAGTGCACACTGCTTCTGTCCAAGAAATTCATTGATTTCTTTCATCTTCAGCTAGTTTGGGAACTTGATGAAGCCCCGCGGCAATGGGTTGTCCTTTCAATTTCCCAAGTGAATCCAGTTGAGAGGAAAGCCGTTTCTCCCATATGGCAAACCTAATAAATTAATTAAGGCAGTAAATGTCATGCCATCTGCATCGTGTGTGTGAAGGACATTAATCAGGGCAGACCTCCCAGCTGGGTGCATCTTTAGTGTGTAGCCACCTGGAACACAAACAGTGCTGTGGGTCCCTGGAGCCTCTCAACAGCACAAGGTACGCACGTGCGAGCCGTCCTGCAGGGTGCTGTTCTGGAGGAACTCCTGTTCTGCCCTGGACTCTGGCTTTGCACTACTAAATAAAAATTGTTCATATTTGAATGTATATTTTTGCTCCAGTTTTGCAGTAAAATAAGTAAGCATAGAAATATATGATTAAATTACTTTCATATTGTGGAAAGAAAAATATTACAGAAAAGTGAGTTTCTGAGAAGTTGCTCTTTATGACATGTCAAGCTGACCAGATATTCTGAGCAACTCTACCAATGGAAACACCTGAAATTTTTAATGGAAGCACTTAGTACTATAAATTTCCATCTTAGTACTGCTTTAGCTGCATCCCATAAATTTCTTAATGTGTATGCATTTTCAGTTTTATTCAGTTCACTTTATTTTCTTTTATTTCCCTTCAGGCATTCTTCTCTGACCAAAAGGTTACTAAAAAGTGAACTTTTCACTTTCCAAGTCTTTAGAGATTTTCAAATTATATTACTTTTTTTTTTTTTTTTGCAGCACCAGGGATTAAACTCATGACCTTAGCACTTGCCAGGCAGGTGCTTAGGCCACTGAGCTAAATCCCTGGCCCCTAATTATATTTCTTATGGTCACTTTCATTTCTCAACTTATTCCATTCTTATTAAAAAGAACATCCCATGATATTAATTCTTCTAAATTTGTTGAGAATACTCTTATTTTTTAGCATATGTTCTATCTTGGTAAATGCCTATGAGCATTTAAAAATCATGTGCATCCTTTATTTTTTGGTAGAATGATCAGTACATGTCTATCAGATTCTGCTTATTGATAATGCTTTGAGCTTTTCTATAGCTTTCCTGATTTTTTTTGTTCCATTGTCTCAATTGCCGAGGAATGTACAAAATTTTTGAACTGTAGTTAAGGATTTTTCTATTTTCATTTATACTCAATATCTTTAAAGATCTTTTGTATATTTTTATGGTTTTAATCTCATGTCTAATTGCTTTTGAATCATTTTTTGACCACTACTCTAAAATCTTCATCAAATTATTCCAACATCTCTGTTAGCTTTATGTTGTTCTTTCTTAAGAGATTTGTGTTTTTTGAGTGTGGTTAATGTTTCTTAGTGAAACCTGGATATTTTGACTACTGTGGATAACATTCAGATATCTATTTCACCTGAAGTCCTCTAGTAGCCCTCTGACATGAGAAGAGTATACACTACTTGTTACTGCCAGGTATGGGGGAATTCAGCCTTCTACCTGGTTCCTACCATTATTATAGGGTTTGTATAATATAGAATAAATTGTCAGGATGACAAAATTGGAACGTGAATGGAAAGGGACCCAACTGACTTATATATCTGAATTGAAAAAATTTTCTGAAAAAAAGAGAAAGTATAACTAAAAATATAATCAACATCCAGATATTCTGTGTTCATAATGATGATCAATGATTTAGAATGAGTGGAAAGAATGAACAGAAAGGAGAAATAGAAGTAGTTGCATTCACATTTTAAGTGAATACAAACCCTGAATGTTTTAAAATTTCAAGTCCATATTAGCAATGTTAAGGCACTTATCATTTTTCACGAGACAAAAGTTATTTGCATTGTCAATTATATTCTTAGCAATTCAGGCACTTTAATTTTCCTCAAGACATAGAACTAAGGGGAAAGATACCAACATTCACAGAAAATACCAATGTTTTTGTAATAAGAATATTTTTCATTTACTTATTATAAGTTATTTCCAGCATGAAGGAAGTTATCATGGTTTATTTAGAAGTGGGTTTTGTACAATTCTACTTGAGAATATTTGAATTAAAACCATATTATTAGGTCTATAAAATGTACCAGAGATACTAAGTCATGTGTACAACATGTAAAACCCATGTTCTTTTTAAGTTATTTCTCTACAAAATAAAACTATTAAGTATTAAATCAGAGAATTGCTATGGCCTAATTCTATATTGTTATAGAAAATTTTTTAAAAATCAATTTATCTTTTAAACTGAAGTATATATGGCTTCTCACTTTTCTCATTGCTAAGACATAATACCCAATACTCACAATGCTAAGGAGGAAAAGTGTTTTTTTGGTTCTCAGAAAGTGAAAGTTTCAGTCTATTGTCAACTGACTCCAAGGCAGGGCAGCATGGCAGAGGAACATGGCAGCAAAGAAACAGCTCATGGTTCGTTTTGGGGAAGCAGAGAGAAATCAAAGGAGAAGGGAGGGTGACAGACCTTTCTGCCCATACTTCCAGAAACCTACCTCCTCTAGCCAGGCTTCACCTCCCAATATCACATTTAGCTATTAACTGATCAGTGGACAAATTCACTGATAAATATCATGCTTCCATGATCCAATCACCTCCCAAAAGACCCATCTGAGCACAAATTATAAGATCATTTACATTCTACTACAATGCATTGCAAACTATTATATGTGGGTAAAATAACAATTTTGATAAATTATATTATTTTTCAGCAATATTCACTCTCCTTCACTTCTGCATGAAAGAGAATAACTTTTGTCTCCTCTTTTGTTACCATTAGCCACAAATTTGCTTTGATATCAGGTTAGCTAATGTATCTTACTTGCCCTTTGAATTTGTGCTCAACTGTATCATTTATTTTGAACACTACCCATAATATAGTATATTACCGAGATATGTTTTGATATTTTTCCACTATCATCACAATAAAAAGTATATCACTGGTGGAGCTTGCTGACCAAAGAAAAGGATGACAGACACCTGGGACACAATCACACTCAGAAGAAGCTAGGTTACACCAATTTTCTCTGCGTGCTCTTTAGTTAAATGTTAATTAACACATTACAGTGGAAATTTGTGATTATTAGGATTACACAGCATTTTTGTGACAACACCTAACACATAGAGGTATCCTTTGTAGATCAAACTACATGTTGAACATTTTGGCAAACATTATTGAAAAAATATTTAAATTTTAATATCTTTACATTTATAAAATTTTTAAAAAATTACATACATTACCACTAATACCATATTTCATTTCTAATTTATATTCAGATATTATTGACAATCACCATGATGCCATACTTTAAGTGAAATTACATAGTACTTACATTATAGTTGTTATAACAAAGTATAGTCAAAGAAGAAGGTAAGCTTTTGAACCATGAATTATTTACTTCCTATTAGGAATGTTCTATGCTGTTAGAAAAAATAACTATTTTTGTGCCTTCTTACTCTCCACCGCAGAATTATTTAGCTCCATGTTATTTCAACTTAATGAGTATAATTTTATTTAAAAATTGGATATTTGAATTAGTATATTTTAAGAATTGTGGTTAAATGTCTACATTGAAATTAAAAGAATAATCCATTAGCAAAAAGCTTAAGTGTGTTGATAATTCTAACAGTAATAGCATAAAGCTTTTGAGTAAATAATGGAAATTCACCTTCTGTTTTAGGTCACCTTTGTAGCTGTGTCATTTAGGGTTCACTTGGAAAAAAATATTATATATACAGTTTATAGAGGATTTACAAAGTAGGCTTACAGTGACTTCCTGTGGAGTCAGGAGTGGAAGAATGCAGTATAACCAGGAGTGGAAGAATGCAGTATAGCCCTCTGTGCACTAAAGAAATGGAAGATCCAGTACAGAGTCAAAAGGCTGGAGCTCATGGCACATTTCCACGGGAGTCTCTGTAGCAAAGCTGAAGCATCTAAACATTGTTCAAACATAATGGTGAAGACTGGAGCTCCTTCAAAAGAACAAAACAAAAGGCTTTCTTTTTGTTTCCTTTTATATTCCATCTAGGCTACAAGCCTACTGGCTGGTGTCACTTCCATCCAAAGTGGATTTTCCCTCCTCAATTTGTGGTTTACATGCCAATCATTTTGATACATCTGGAACTGGCTCCTCTAATTCACCAGGAATTTCTTAATCCATTGAAGTTGCCAGCACAATTAATGATCACAGTAGCTTAATGAATAAGTGAATTTTTAAGCCTTAATGCCACATGTATCATACTATAATCTGAAAGTAGCAACATTTAAGCTTAATTAGATAACTTTCTAAAAACATGTTCAAAATCAGTAAAATATTTAATAAAATGCATATATATACACATTAGTGCTGTTTCCAAAATTTTTATAGTCATAATGTAAATCATTTCGTGATTCTAAGAGTTCTAAAATATCTTAACCTTTGTATCATGCAAGGAATGGGATCAACATATTACTTAAGAATATGTTAGCTGGGCTTGTGGCACACACTTGGAATTCGAGCCATCTAAGGTTTGAGCCTAGCATGTTTAATCTAGTGACTTAAGGAAACTCTGTCTCAAAAACAAAACTTAAGAGCAGACTGGAGATTTAGCTCATGGTGAAGTTCTTTAGGTTCAATCCCCAGTATAACAACATTTTTTTTAACAGGAATGGAGAGGTATCTAAGTGCAAAGTCCCTAGTTTTAATCCCCAACCACACACACAGAATAAAAATGTCAAAAAAAATTATAAATTCATTTTAAAACCACCATGTTTTAAAATTTTTTGCCAATAAACATTAATAAAGGTGTTTGAAATCTCTTTTATCAATGACTCTTTGAGGCATCTGAAAAAGGGTTTATTATATGGCTATTATTTATTCAAGATATAATAAAAATATGCATGATCAAAAATTTATTTGGATATTGAAACTTTTTCATTATACTAAATGTATTTTTCTTTGAAGATTTGATTACTCATGAACACTCTACACAAAAGCAACTGCAAGAAAATATATGTAACTGACATTCTTAAATATCAGCAGAAAATGTGGTATTTGTGTGAAAATAATACTGGAATATTGATCTGTGAATTCTATCAACCAAGATAATAATGTAGGAGCTTCAGTTTAGCATACTGAAATACAGAATGAAGATGATAAATGTTCAAGACAAACATTTTTCTTCACATTCATTTCATATCTATGTATACGATATGAATAACATTCCTAGTTGAAATTTTTCTCAAATGTAAGTTTTGACTTGTCTCATATATTTCTGGGTTTGATATATTGTAGTTCACTTTATTATCAACCCCACTGAGGAATTACCATATGTGAGAAGAGAAAGAGGAAGGAGAAGTTAAAACAGTTATTGCTTTGTGACATCATACTACTAATGTGATTCTTACTAACCTTAATCACAAAAAAAAAAAAGCTATCAGTCTAGAAAAGCAAGTCAAAGACATTTAGTATTTTTATGGCAGATTTACATCACAGTTAACTTAGCAATTTTCCTAACAATTTTGTGGATTGGGTATATGATGCTAAAAAATAATCATCTAATTTTCTAGACAAAGTTAAATCAGTATGAGTGATACAAATTAAAACTGAATAAATGATGAACTTTTTGTACAGTCATCTTATCTTGTTGGATGCCAAAAGGTAAGTATTATATTAAGAAGCACAAATTCACATGTTTTAGTCTTAATGATAAGCACATGAACCTATTAATAATTCATTGAGTATTGCAATTAATCATTACAATTTGAATAGGAGAAATTAAAATAATGAAGTCTATGTTTCTAATGAATAAATCTAGAAATGCATGTCAGATTTTTCTGTTAAAGTTCATCACAGAAGACTGCACACCATCCATGAATCAAATATAGGATTGTGTTCTCTTGTTGCCATTCCTGATTCCATCCTATACTCTCCTCCCTTGCAGGATAGGGGGAGAGAATGTTTCAGTTAGGTGAGTAGAGTAAGCTCACACAACACTGCCGTCTTAGTGGATGTTATGATATCATTGTATGAAATAGGAAGGAAATGTCATTAAAATAATGTCTATGATTTGGACTATCTATCATTTCCAGAATTTAAAGTATTTCAGTTTCCTACACCACATTTGTATCTCCATGCTGGCACTTTGGTTAGCAAAGTCTAGCTGACTTTGTGTAATTATAGCCTCTTGGAGCTGTTCCTTTGATAAACTTTTATCCAGCACATCTACTGGGAAAAAAAGGAAAGAAAGAAAAGAGAAATTCTTAGTTAAATAAACCTATGATACCTTTTTGCCTGATTTGATGTTTCTCTATCTTAACTCTTGGAAAACTATTTTATTTTCCCCTCTCGACTCCAAGCACCTTGTACTCAGGTAGTAGATCTTTATTTGATATGCAAAGCCGGCACATTATCCAAAAACTAGTAACTGTTAGATGATTCTGTGGTATATGAGTGAATGGATCTCTTGAAAATGCAAGGAGTTGTTAAAAATTAGGAATTAGAAATTGTCATTTTATTTTAAGTAAATTTGCTATTTTCCCTTGAAGAGTGCATCAATTCCACCTTCAATTCCTGTTGCCTTTTTCAATTTTTATATTCCTAAGTCTATTGGGCTAAAAGAAAGAAAGAAAGAAAGAAAGAAAGAAAGAAAGAAAGAAAGAAAGAAAGAAAGAGAGAAAGAATCTCAAGAATCTCAACAACTTAACAGCATTGACTAAAACCTGTTGAAAGTAACATTTTCTTTAATTTTAAATGACTGAACTAGTGCTTATTAAACACTATCCAAACAAGTAATTAACCAGTGTATGCAGAGACTCAATATTTAGGAAGATGGTGCTCACTTGTAATATCTAAATATGTGCCTTTAAAGTAATGCAGTGAGAACGAATGTCTCACATGGTGTCAAGGCTGCAAGTTAGATGAGAAAAAGATGCAGTAGCCTATTTGTTCAGTATTGATCAGAGAAGCAGAAGCAGTAGGGAATTAGATCATGTGATTACAGATTGGCAAGTTCAACTTCTCCACTGTGTTCCAGTAGGCTGGGGACCCAGGGAAGACCTGATACCATGCACAGTTCTAATGCAGAATATCCACTGTAGCTCTCCTTATTCAGAAGAGGCTAGATTTATTTTTTTGATTCAGGTCTTCAACTTATCAGATGAGGCCCACTCACATTATGGAAGGTAATCTAATTAACTCTAATGCTATTGATTTAAATGCTAATCAATCCAAAATGCTTTCAGAAGAAAATACAAGAATAATGTTTGTTCACATATCAGAGAATCATGGTCAGTCAAGCTAATACAATTAACCATCACTCCAATTTAGTAAATTAATACAAACACTGAGAGTAATTATCTGTCTTTTACAAAGACACAGATACCTAGTTTTGTATTTTAGAGAAGTATGGTCAGTAGCAAGAATAAAACAAAAGGCCCAACAGGGAGTCTTAAAATTGGTTAAACACATGACTTGAATCCAAGGGAAAAGTAATAAAAGAAAGGATGCAGGTTGGAAGTAGAAATAAAGAGATTGCAACTGGGAGAGCTATTAATCATGCTAAATAAAAAGGTGAATATTTAGATAAAGAAGGTAAGTAATGGGGATAGATTTATTATTCTGTATTAAGCAACTTGGAAGTAAAGTTGTTCTCATAAAGATAAGTCAGACAAGCAGGTTTTAATGGCACATTCTGAGCTCAATGTTATTTATGTTTAAACCTCAGCAATTTCTTTTACATGACCTAATTTAAGCAAAAGATGAAAAGTAAATTTGACCAGGGCCAAACCAGGTGGTTGGGTACAATGCTTCAAAATAAAAACTAATCACTATAAAAATTGGCCACTTAAAATGTGTAGACAACTTATATTCCACATGAAGATTAAAATTAACTAATTAGAGCAATTTTTCATCTATTCTTCCTGAGTTGAAAAGGACTTTGTTCCGATCTTTCAAAAGATAATACAGTCTAGCCTTTTTAGCTGTCTAAAATTTAGTTGAGTTATTTTTAGTCAACACATTAGACACATTGCTGTAGTCTGCATTTCTCATCAAAGAATATGAATAGGCTGTAAACGCAAAGTACAAAAACTGCCATGAAAGAGAAGATTAATAAAGGAAGATTGTCACTTACTTTCAAATCCACATGTTTTAAATGAAGCTTAAAAGTATGAGCTACACAGTATTTGAATTAGACAATGAAATGCAGATTCTTAATGCTACTCTTAAAAGAAACTTCTGAGGGCCAGGGATCTAGCTCAGTGGCCTAAAGGCCTGCCTGGCAAGTGCGAGGTCATGAGTTCAGTCC
>RJWT010028647.1:0-15159 GCA_004365215.1 Cuniculus paca | reverse complement strand
GGGCCTCAACTTTAGAAGCCCTCAGGTCCATAAAGGAGACTGAGGAGTTTAAGAGAGGCTGAGAGAGGCAGAAGTGTGTGGTATTTTAGGGAACAAAGGAAAAGATGTTTTAGGGTGGAGGATGTGGTCAGCAGTGTTTCAACAGGGCCACTTTTAAAAAGAAGCTTTAAAAGTGTCTTCAGATTTTGTGATAAGGACTAAGACAAGTGGTGATGGTCAATTAAATGAGACAGCAATCTCATAAGGAAGTGAGATGTGCGGAAGAGGAAACCAGTTCTTGGAAACACTAGCAGGGGAGAGAAACAGGGCTCTTCAGATCTCTCCTGAAAGGTCCCCGGGGTACAGATCCCTAAGCGGGACTCTTTCCTGGGATAAGAGGTGACCGCAGCGCACACGACGCTCCAGGCCTCATCCGCCGCACTCCTCGCTGAAGCACTGAGGCCGTGCCAGGAGAGTTCCCCTGTCGCCATTCTGGCCTCCAATTGGCGAAGGTGCTCCCCTTCCCCAAACCTCCCTTGCCAGGAGCGTGGGAAAGCCCGGTGACAGCCCTGGGTACCGGAAGCCACAGTCTCTGCGGCCTCCGGCAGAGCTTCCGGTTCAGGACGAATCTGGCGGGACAACGCTCCCAAGGTTCCGCGGCGGCGGACGGTCCTCTCCGCTGCGCAGGCGGTTGCGATAGGCGCGCCCTCGGCTGGCCCGTGGAGGAGGCGCGAGCAGGTGGCGCGGACCAGGCTGCCGGCGACAGGCCAGGCCAGGCCGTCGAGTGGTTTCCGTCGTCACCGAACGAGCCATGCTGCGCTGGCTGCGGGGCTTCGTGCTGCCCGGGGCGGCCTGCCAGAGTGCTGACGACTACCTCCGCTACCAGATCCTCTTCGAAGACCTGGACCACAATGGAGACGGCGTGGTGGACATCCTGGAGCTCAAGGAGGGGCTGAAAAACTGGAACTCCTCGTTTGACCCCAATTCGGAGACGGTGAGCGACTAAGCACATGCGAGGGCCCCGGGAGTCTGGAGAGACGTTGGACAGAGAGCGAGGTCCGCCTGGTCACACGTTGCAGAGCGGCTTCCAGAGGCCCTGGAGACGGGGACGGTGCAGCCCGGTGAAACTTCGCAGCACCTTCTCCAGATAATTTGCCCGCTGACAAAAGCCTTCTAGGCTTTTGGGGGAGATGTTATTAAATGGGTTTCCGGTGACTCTTTCAACATTTACCAACCAGCATGGACTGTCAGGAGCTGTTAGCCTTTGGGATGCAGAAGTAAAGCCGACTCTTTTCTCAGGAGGGTCACAGCCTAGGCGGTGGTGGTGAACCTATGGCACGCGTGTTATTGTGGTTTTCTTTTAAGACAAAAGATGTTAGAGTTTTTTCCTAAGCTAAAACCTCATTATTCAGGTTTAATGGCAGTGTTGGGCCTTTGTGATAAGTAAGTGGGTTTGGGTTTGCAGTTTGGCACTGAGTCTAAAAGGTTCTCAATTACTGGCCTAGGAGAAGGTGTTTCAGTTTTCTTCAAGTGGCAGGTGCAGATGGACGCCCCCACAGCTGCTCTTTCTGTCATCCATAGCAAAGGGACTCAGATTGATCAATAGGGTTACACTTCAGCCAACTGTCTTAGTATCTTGCCTAAATTAGATGTCTTTCCTCTCTAGGCTGATCTTGACTTGAATATTTTATAACTATTTATAAATAATCTTAGGAGGACGTTTCAGGGTATCGAGAGAAAAAAAATTATCTTCCATCAGTGAGGGAATCAGAACATCTCTAGTCTTGAATCAATCACTATAGTTGAATCAGGTTCACTGGTCAGGCCGCTCCCTATTTACTATTAGAAAATGTAAAATAGCAAGCAAGTAGCAAGTGTTCACAAGAATTTTGTAAGCATTATATACTGTTATTTTGGCATTTATGTTTTGGGCAGAAATGTATGTCATTATCTTTTGGAGTCTTGTAACTTGTTTTAATATTTATTTTGTGTTAATCCTATGATTTCAAAAATTTTATTGTGATAAAGTAAACATAAAATTTACCATTGTAATCATTTTTAGGTGTATAGTTCAGTGATAGTAAGTGCATTCATACTGTGCGACAACCACCACCATCCATTTTATCTTATAAAACTGAAACTCTGCACCTTCTAAGGAGTAACTCCTTATTTTCCCTCCTCCTGCCTCTAGAAGCTACCATTCTACTCTATGATTTTTGACTACTCTAAGCACATAATATACGTGAAAGCATATAGTGTTTGTCCTGGTTTATTTCACTTAGCATAATGGCCTTAGGGTTCATTTGTCCTGTAGCATGTGCCAAATTGCTTCTATGTTAAAGGCCAAATGATATTCTATTGTATGTGTATGCTGCTTTTTGTATATTCATTCATTTGTTGATAGACACTTGGATTACTTTCATATTTTAATTACTGTGAATAATACTTCTGTGAACATGGGTATATAAATATCTCTTTGAGATCCTGCTTTTTAATTCTTCCAGGTATATTCCCAGAAATGGAAGCTGGCTCACATGGTAATTCTGCATTTAAAAACCTGAGGAATTCCCAAATGGTTTTCCATAGTAGTTGTATCACCTTATATTTTCATCAATGGGACAAATGTGTTCCAACTTTTTCACATCATTTCCAATACTCGTTACTTTGTGTTTTGTTTTTGTTTTTTGAATGGGTGGATGTATCTTTCTATGTTGTTCAAGCTTCCCTTAAACTAATCATGCTCCTGCCTCAATCTCTAGAGTAGCTGGGATTACAGGCATGTACTACCTTGCCTAGTTGTGTATATGTGTGGTGTGTTTAAGTAGTAGCCACCCAGATGGGTGTGAGGTGGTATTTCATTGTAGTTCTGATGTGCGTTAGTGATGCTCAGCATCTTTTCATGTGCTTACTAGTTATTTATATACCCTCTTTAGAGAAATGTGTCTGCAAGTCCTTTGCCTATTTTTGAATTAAGTTACTTGTTTTTGTTATTGACTTTAGGATATATATATATATATATATATATATATGAATATATTTAAATTTTTGTGAAGCCCAATTTGTGAATTTTGTTTCAAAGTTTTTTTGTACCTTTTATTTTCGATGTCACATCCAAGAAAGTATTGCTAAATCCAATGTCAGGAACACTTTGCCCTATTTTTTTCTAAGAGTTTTATAATTTCAGGTCTTAATATTTAGGTTATAGATCCATTTTGAGTTAATTTTTACATATGGTGTTAGGTAAGGGTCCAACTCCATTCTTTGGCATGTAGACATCTAGTTCTCCCAGCATCATTTGTTGAAAAACTATCCTTTCCCTATTGAATGAACTTGGCTACCTTGTCAAAAATCATTTGACTGTATATATTTCTTTATTTCCTGGCTATTTCATTGGTCTATATACACATCTTTGTGAACAGTACTGCGTTGTTTTTGACTACTTTAGCTTAATATAAATTCTTCTAATCCATGAACATGGAATGTCTTTATGCCTTGAATTTCTTTCAGAAGTGTTAGAATTTTCATGAGCAAGTAACCTTTTAATCTCTTTGGTTAATTTCTGAGGATTTGCAAAGGGATTTTTGCTTTCTCTTTGGTCATTCTGTAGCCATTTTGATTTTTATTTTACTAACACTTAGACTCATTCCATAACCTGGCTATTGTGAATAATGGTGCAATAAACATGGGAATGTAGACATCTCTTTAACAAACTGATTTCAAGTCTTTTGGGTAAATACTCATAACTGAGATTGTTGAATATATGGTAATTCTATTTTTGTTTTTTTTAGGAATCTCCTTACAGTTTCCCATAATGGCTGTTCTAATTTACTACATTCCTACCAACCATTGTACAAGTTTTCCCTTTTTTCACATCCTCACCAGAACTAATCTTTTGTCTTTTTGATAATAACCATTCAGATAGGTGTAAGATCATAATACCTGTGGTTTTAATTTGCATTTCCCTAATAGTAATGTTGATTACCTTTTCATATTTGTTGAGTATTTGTATGTCACCTTTTAAGAATTGTCTTTTAGGATTCCTTGCCTGTTTTTAAATTCTTTTTTCTTTCTTTGCTATTGAGTGGTTTGATTTCCTCGTATATTTCAGATATTTATGCTTATTAGATGTAAGATTTACAAGTATTTTCTCTCATTCTGTAGGTTGTCTGTTTGTATTGTTGTTACCTGTGTTATACAGAAGCTTTTTAATTTGATGCAATTCCATTGTCTATATTTCCTTTTTTTTATTTGCCTTTTGGTGTCATGTTGAAATAATTGCCCAATGTCATATAGTTTTACTCTATGGATTTTTCTGTTAGTTTTATAGTTTTAAGTCTTATGTTTAAGTTTTTAATTCATTTCGAGTTGATTTTTTTTTCATGGCATGAGATGTGGTCCAGTTTAATTATTCTGCATGTGACTATCCAGTTTTTTAAAAAATTTTTTTTGTTTTAAAGAGAATAAAACAAAACAAAACAAAACAAAACAAAACAAAACAAAACAGAACAGAGTTAAACACAATAAAGCATTTCAGAACAGAACAGAACACTGCAAGCAATACAAATCTTCAAAAAAACAATAGGAGATTAACAATGGCTACCCTAGTGTCTCTTGTTTTCTTCAAAATGGTTGTTTATACATTCACACACAATAAACTCAAACAAAACAAAATAATATATAGCCAGATAAAATGAAAGAGTGAAAGCATTACAGGCCTTCAAATCAGACCATAAGAAATCAACAATAGCTACCTTAATGTCCTTTGTTTTCTTCAAAAAAGCTGTTCATATCTTATCACATATTGCAATCAAACAGTAAAAATGAATATCCAGTTTTCCCAGTATCATTTATTGAACCATTCCTTCCCATTTTATATTTTTGACATTTTTGTCAAAATCAATTGACCATATATGTACAGGTTTATTTTGGGACTTTACATTCTGTTTTACTGATTGATATGTTTATTTATTTTTGCCATTACCATAACTATGTTTTCAAAAACAACAAAGAATTTGATGAGAGAAATGGCATTACTTTTAAAGTTTTACAAATCTCTTTGGATTTGTAATATTCTGAGATTTGTTAACTTTAGATTCTCTAAAGTTTTACAAATCTCTACAAATGTCTAACTTAAGAAAAGACAAATGGAATATGTCTGTTACAGTTTGTATATAGATGGCCTCCCCAAGCCTCATGTAGTCATGGAAGCCGCTGAATCTAGCATTTGTGGTTGACTCGTTGTCTAGTGCTGGGATTGGTGGTGTGAGTTCTGCTCCTGCCCAGGGGTGGAGCCGACATACAATGTAAGGTCCAAATGGGGGCGTGTTTTCCTCTTTGGTGCGGTTTCCTCTTGCCACTTGCAGCCACCATGAACAGCTGCCCCTTTTTGCTCTGGCTGCTGCCTTGAAGTGCTGCCCCAGTGCCATGCCACCCTGCGTTGGAGCCAGCTGATTATGGTCTGAAATCTCCAGAAACTGTAAGTTAAATAAACCTTTCCTTCCCTAATTTTGGGTGTCAAGTGTTTGTCTCAGCAATGAGAGAAAAGTGACGAAGACAGAATTTGGTACCAGAAGTGGGGTCATTGCTGTGACTGTACCTGACCATGTGGCTCAAAAGTCTTTGGGAATGGCTTGTGGGAAGGGTTTGGAAAGGTTCGGAGATGTCACCTGAAAGAGAAGCCCTGAAACAGCTTAGGCTTTTCTGTAGGGGAGATTCTAGTCAGAGCTCAGTAGACCAGAAGGCTGATAGAAAGTCTGCCAGTAATGACCAGGCTTGGGAGGTTTCTGCTGGAAAGGACTGCATTGGTTGTTGGACTCCACACAATGTGTGTTATGGCTTGGCATAAAGTTTGTCTGCATTCTGCTCGTGTCCAGAGACTGCCTGAGACTAAGATTAAGGGCAGTGGCCTGATTAATCTGGCAAAAGAAATATCAAGGCAGTCGAATGTTGAGGCTGTGGTACGGCTATTGTTGGGGGCTTTTAGCCAGATTTATATCGCAAATCAAGAGCACAGAGCCCAGCAGGGTGATTTGAAATGTGAGTTTGGCCAGAAAGGATGCTCCAATAAAGCTATGAACTATAAAGATAAAGTTGAGAGCTTGATTGCTGAGGAACAGAGAAATAGAAAAGATGGCCTGAAGGCAGTGCAAAAAGCAGTAAGTCTCGAGCCTTTGCAGCTTCCAAACTGCAAAGGTGAAAGACTTTGCTTTGAGGAGAAAGCCTCAGAGCACCATGTTCCAGAGTGGTGGCAGAGGCCCCAAGAGGTTCCAGAATGGTGGTGGCATAGAGAATCTGTTCCTCAGAATCAGGCTCAGAGTGCTCAGCGATCCAGGCACATGACCCCTACAGCCAAGAGAGAGGAAAGCCTGGCTACTGCTTCAACTAGCAGCAGACCTCGGCATCATCCACGTGGTGCTGGTTCTAGGTGCATGCAGAACGCATAAGCTCAGAGTTTAAGAAGGCTTCCACCTGGATTTCAGAAGGCCTGGGGTGCCAGGCAGTGTGCCTCTGATAGGGGAGTGTGTGAAACTGTGAGTATGAAGCCAAAGGTGCAGTGGAAGCCCCAACGGAGACCCCAGAAGTTTGGAAAAGTCAGGAACGTGCATCATCTCAGGAAAGCTGCAATGGGGGAGCAGAGCCAGCACAAGAGAGATTCCATGGGATTGGTGGCCACTAGAAGTGCCATAGGGGTGGAACCACACAAGCCCTTTCGAGCTCACAATTTGCCACAGATTGCTTCAGATGCTGGATAAGCAACTATAGGATTTAACATTTACCCTGCTGGAATTTGAACTTACTTTGGTTCCAATGCTTTATATTCCCCTGTTTGTAACTTTTGGAATGGTAATGTCTATCTTGTGCCATTATATGTTGGAAGTGTTTAACTTTGTTTTCGTTTGTATAGGGGCTTGCAACTAAGAGTCTGCCTTAGATCTCAGAGGAGACTTGGGACTCGGACTTTTCAGCAATGCTGAAACTGTTAGGACTTTGGCAACTCATGGAGATGGACTAAATGCTTTTTGTATAAGGGATGTGCATGAGTCTTGGGGTGGCCAGGGGTGGAATGTTACAGTTTGTATATAGATGGCCCCCCACAAGCCTCATGTAGTCATGAAAGTGGCTGAATCTAACATTTATGATTGATTCATTGTGTAGTGCTGGGAATGGCGGTGTGAGCTCACACCGCCCAGGGGTGGAGCCGACATACAATGTAAGGTCCAAATGGGAGCATGTTTTCCTCTTTGGTGTGGTTTGTTCTTGCCACTTGCAGCCGCCATGAACGGCTGCCCCTTTTTGCTCTGGCTGCTGCCTTGAAGTGCTGCCCCAGTGCCATGCCACCCTGCATTAGAGCCAGCTGATTATGGCCTGACATCTCCAGAAACTGTAAGTTAAATAAACCTTTCCTTCCCTAATTTTGGGTGTCAAGTGTTTGTCTCAGCAATGAGAGAAAAGTGACCAAGACAATGTCCCTTCAGCATCATTCTTTTATAATGTCACATGTCCCATAGGCCTTGAAAAAGATACTAACTTCAATACTGGGCTGAGAGATGGAGGATTGGGGGTGAGGGAGGGGAAGAGGGACATAAAATATATTAAGATGTGTTACATACGTGTACTAGCTTGCCACAATGAATGTAAATGTTATGTATTGCAAACATGTACTAATAACAATAAAAATTTGAAAAAATATTCCAATGTATTCTCATCAGAGAATGAGTAAAAAAGGCAAATGATGTATTAGTACTATTATAAAAATAGTTTTGATCTTGGTGGCCACTGACAGTCTTGAAGATCTAGGAATCTCCTAATTATACTTTAAGAATCCTGGGCTAGAGTAATCACTTAAATTTTAGTTGCCCAATGATTTTGAAGCACTTGGATTTAGTTATTCTACTTCATATACCATATAGCAAGGACAATTTTAAAATAATGAGGATTTCCAAAATCAAACAACAAAGTGGCCAAAAGTAATGCCAGTTTCTAAAAGTAATGATACCTTACTTTTTTTTCATTTTATAGGATTTTATTACAGGATATTAATATTCAGGACACTTCAGAGCACCTTATACTTCTCATCAGGTTTTGGCAACTGGTTTTTAAATGTGTTACTTGAGTATTTCCACATACCAGCTTTCAGCCAAAAGTACTACTCAGTGACTGTTTAAAAGATGTTAATTTGATTAAATAGTTCATCCTTATTAACCTGAGACATCGATCCATGGATGACTTCTATGGTAGTTTTATATCTGTGTCTTGTAGCTTTGGCAAGTTCGTCTTTTGACTTTCAGTCATTGTTTCTAAACCCAACACGAAACTTCCGTGGCTCAGCTGGGCTTCTGACTGTTCTAACTTTTCAGACAAATCAAACACCTGACCAATGGTATACTCTGTGTTAGTGGGCAAGAAACTCAGTGTATTAACCCAGTATTTATTCCAGAAGAGCACAGCTAGTTTGCAATCCAAAGATGATTTGAAGTATGAGATTTCTAAGGCATAATATTGTTTGCACTGTACACCAAAGTCTTTGATTTTATTTAGTGGAATAGTTTGATAATGAGAAGGTCCTTCATCAGGAGGTTTGTAGCCCTCTGGGTATGTCCTAAAAACCCCAAGATTCACTTTCCCCGCAGACATTGTTCTTATTGGAGCAATCACTACTGCTACAAATGGTTCCTGCAACTGCTGGTTAAGTACTTGTGTGCTGACATCAATTCGAGAAAGCCAACAGCCATAGCCAGGGTGGCTGTGATAGCAGCCAATTGCATTTTCAAAGTGCCAACTTGTTTGACATTTTCTATTCATGTGGCCATGTATTCTTATGCAGCAGCTAGAGCATTTACTTGGGTTGCCATGCCCTCTACAGATAGAGCAAAAGAAATCATGTTTTCACCATCCACCTTTCCAAGCGTCAAACCCATCACTTCCACATTCCCTCCTGATGTGGCATGCATCACCGTTTTCAACAGAGCCAGTGCTGTGATTTTATAGTACTTAAAGTAATGGTGATCCTTAGTCCAGGGTTTCACTGCCAGGATTTCTTGCTGCTGTTTTTTGTTGTATTTGTTGATTTCATCAATATTCTGAGCTTCCTGCATGTTGTTGGCCAATTCCCAGGACTGCTGAGCCATTCTGCTCCCAGACGCTGCCATCGCGGAGGAATCAAAGTTGTTACCTCCACAACCAAGACTCAGTTTTACTTTGCTAGGTTTTGGGATGTGGGCTTTGGACCTTCCTCACCACGCATGCAAACTCTATTAGACTCTGGAGGCAGCCATGACACCTTCTCACTTTTGAGTCTTTGTACAATTATAAAAAAATCAGTCTTCTGTTGAGGATTTTTGCATCTATGTCTGTCAAATATATTGGACTATACTTCGTTTCGTATAATATCCTTGTCTGACTTTGGTATCAGGATAATGCTGGCATCCTAAAAAGAGTTTGAAAGCATCCCTGCTGTTTTTTTTGGAAGAGTTTAAAAATAACTGGTATTCATTCTTTTTAAAAAGCTTTGTAAAATTCAGCAGTGAAGCCAATCATAAAAAATAGCTACCAGCTTCTGAGCTTTTTTGGGTTTTTTTATTGACTGTCTTTATTCCTTATTGGTCTGTTTGGATTTTTGTTCTTATTTACTTATTCTTGGCAGATTGTTTGTGAAGGAATTTATTCTTGCTGTCCAATTCATTGGCATATATTTGTTCATAGTAGTCTCAACTTTTTTTTTTTTTTTTGCAGTTCTGGGAATTGAACTCAGCACTTTGTGCTTGTTAAGCACTGTACCACTGAGGTGTACCCTAGTCCTATAGTAGCTGGTTATAATCATTAGTAAACTTATAAGTGTGATGGAGAAAACCTAGACACCTATTAAATCAGAGCCAATGAAAGAACAAATACACAAAAGTAACAACTTAATAAATACAGGAAACCGTAAAAGAATGTAACAGTCCCACATTACTAAATAAATCAAGAAACATACAAAAGCTTACACTTATAAGGTGTCCCCATGGGAACACAGATTAAATATAGGGTGACATTGCACATGTGATTCCAAGCAGCTTCTTTGTCAGGGTCTGGGTGCTCACAACTGAGTAACTCCTTCCACTGCAATACTGAAGCTAACTCAGACACAGGACTTCCTTCTTCCACGCTGCAGGTAATTTTGCAGAGTCTGATCACGTCTGAGTTCTTGGGTTAGGAATTCTTGCTGTTGCTCTCCTTGGGTGTGATGATGGATTTGGCAGGCAGGTTCACAGGCATGAAACCGAGTCTGGATTATTCCTATGCAATCAAGTCAGTGGCAGCATTAACAGGTTAATCCTTTACAGTGGTATCTATCAGGGGTAGTTGAAAAGTAATATACCATGAGACCTTGTTTAGGCTCTCTGTTCAGCTCAGAGAAGAAATCCATGGTTATAGTGTAAGTATCATAGCAGCCCATGTCTTGACCCACAGTTAATGTGCATTAAATGCAATGGCTTTGTCTCCTCTAATGGTGAAAAACAATATTCAAGAATAATTTTATAGAATCAGGTAGCTAAATCCCAGAGGCTTGGAGACTAGGTAATGCCAAAGCAGGGAAGAGAAGAGAGAAAAGGAAAAAAAAATTTAAAGTCCCTTTCTCTGTGGCATGGGAAGGAGGAAACAGGAGGGGGCATAAAATTCTAATGACGATGCAATGGCAAACAGAAACACTGAAACGTCACCCAGGATTTGAAGGCAGATTTATTTAACATCAATGGACACAGACCTCAAGAAAATGTCAGGCCCTGATCCTTGGTAGTTTGGGGCTTATAAGGGATAAGCAAGCAGGAAGTACAGAAGTAGAGTATTTGGCAGTTATTGACTGGTTATTACAATATGCATCGTAGTGACCAGCTATGTATCACAGTGACTAGCTGTTTCTAAGAAACAAATGTAACAGGAACTGTTACCTGGGCAGCTAACAGAGACTGAAGTATACTAGCTGGGGGCGGGGAGCAATTTTGCTACAATGTATGTTACATGTTTAGGAGGAGATGATAGGGAAAGCTGGGTACAAAATTGAGAATGGGAAAGAGTCTATGACTGATATAAATATTAGAGAAAAAGCTAAAGGGAGACAAATGAAAAGAAAAGAAAAATTGAGAATGAGTAAGACACAAAGAAGTCAGGCAGAGAGATATGAATAAAAGTAGAATTCCCTTACCCCCTATAAACTATGTGTATACTTATTTTTGTTTGCCTTTTTGAGACAGGGTCTCATTATGCAGTTCTGGCTGGCCTTGGGCTCAGCCCAGGCTGGTCTTGAACTTGCAATGCTCCTCCTGCCTCACCCTCCCAAGTGTTGAGATTACAGGAGTGCGTCATCATGCCTGGCCTATAAACTATATTAGGAGAAAAAAGTCCAGAGGAAGAGAAGCTCACATACACTGACATGCTCATAAAAGAGTAGAATAATGGAATAAAAGTATGGTAGGAAATGAACAGGAAAAAAACAGCAAAGAATAAAAAAATCAATAAAAAATTTAAAAAGTAAAATACTAAAAAATGAAAAAAATAATACAATCAAATAAAGATTAATAAAAGAAAGTTTTCTGTTGTTTTGGATGCCTGGTTCTTTTCTTTGGCATAGGGCTAAGGAACAGAGGTTAAAGCCAGGCCAGGACATGTTTCTGTTCATGCTAGAAGTCTAAGGTGGCAGTCTGCCCCCAGATTGGTGCTAGGTATAGAGATCTGCTTACAGTGAGAAGATGGCACCAATGTGAGTTTCCACTCCTTGTAACTCAGGTTGAACCTGGTCTCTGACCATGGAACTGGGTCTGTGTCCCCCAGCCCCTGGCTGCTCTCCAACTGCTGGCTGTCTCCCATGACTCTTTCTCATCCACTCTGGGAACTTGGCAGTGTGAAGCAGCCAAAGAACTAGCTGCTCTGGGACCCACGTTCACACACTCAGCCCTTTCCTACAATGGCATTCCCACCAATTCTTGCTCCGTGATTGTGGCTGTGGGCACTTGTTTTGAAGTAAGTCACCAACTCTTGATTGTGGAAGGTCACCCTGGAAACAGTGTCCTGCATTTTCCTTGCTGGTTCCAACTGCAGATGATTCTTTTGGTCCTGATTCAGTTCTGTCCTCCCTGAGCAAAAATGTCAGTTTCACTTTGCCTCCCAGCTGGTGGCTAGCCAGGGGCTGTTGGTGGTGCTGCATAGTCTCCTCCTTGTTCTATTTCTTCTGTATCATTTAATCCTACTTCATTTTCCTCATTCACTTCCCTCATGGTTCCCGGGTAACCTCCACTCACTTGATTACTCTCCAAGGTACTGTTTTCCAGACTAAATACTGTCCTAAAGAAGCTTACTTTCTGGCACTCACTGCTCCACCATTTTGGAACTCAGAAAAAATACTTGATATTATTTTAATATTCTTAAATTTCCTAAGACTTGTTTATGCCCTAGCACACGATCTATCCTTGAGAATGTTCTCTGTATACTTGAGAAGAATATGTATTCTGTCACTGTTGAATGGGATGTTTTGCATATATCTGTTAGGTCCTAAAACTGTGAGCTAAATTAACCCTTCTCTTTATAATTTAGTCATTGTGGGTATTTTGTTGTGGTAATGCAGAGCTGGTTAATATAATAATTTCATAGTGGTCCCCTACCTCAGGGTCCATTATTGGAGCTTTATTAGTTTCTTTTGGAAGTGTCATAGTCCCTCTGTCTTTATGTTGCTTTCTGTGCATTTGAACAGACAGCTCCCACTTCCAGCTTTTTTCTGTAAAAAGTTACTAAGTTTTAAGTCATTGTACAATAAAACTGAAATGTTCTCATGATTTAATCAGAAGAATTGAAAGAGGAATAATTTTTTCTGTGGACTACTATTCTTTAATACTAGTCTCATGTGTGTACCACATATATTCTACCTAATGGGAAACATTAACTACAGAATTAATTTGAAGTCCTTTTCATGGCTTCTAAGTCCTCTTCTCTACCCTACCTTATCTGCTACTTTTTTCCATGCATTTTTTTCTAAGCAAATTGGAAATATTTAAGATTTTTATGAAGAGTAAGAATATATGGATATAAAGTGCTTAGAAGTGCTCAATTATCTCATTATTTTTTGAATTAATATCTGTTCTGCCTTCATGCAAATCTATTACATATTCTTGTAATATCCTCTACTATTTATCTGTCCAACTGATGCCTTGTTTTTTTCTGTGAATCTCAATTTAAGAAGTCTTTCTCTGTGAAGCCTTGTCAGATCTCCTGTACTTTGAATACATGCCCATTGTATCATTGAATGTATTGTCTTTGGTTATGTGAGTTGTCTCTATAGTTGTCTCTTTAATTTGCTTCCAGGCAGACATTATATGTTCTTGTCTTTTAATCTCTAACACCTGGTCTAGTTTCTGGCTCGTACTAATTATTTTTCAATTTGATAAGTATTTATAAAGTATGACTTATCTGATTTATTTACTAAAGGCCTAGGTGTACCATACTTTCTGCTAGACACTAATGTTACAGAGATGAGTAAGATATAGGTAATGATGTAGGAGTCCGCTGGAAATATATATGTTGTTCATTTATAAATTATTACTAATTTTTGAATTTAAAAGTTTAAGGACCTAGTGAAATTTGAACATTTACTTTATAAGATTAGATCTTAAGCCATCAAATTGAGGACATAATAAAATCTCACATATTTTAACATTTTGTTAGTAGATATTACTCCTAATGGCAAAAAGTATGTGTCTTATTATCACTATTCCCTTGAAGTACTTGACATTCATCATTTACTTCAGGTAAATATGTACTGATAAGGTTCATAATTACTCAGGATTACATGGTGGCTATTGACTTTACTATTGCATAAATTAAAAAATAATTTAATATACTTAGCCTTGTAGCCATGACCGAACACTAAGTAATGAGTATTTATAGCAGTCATAATTAAATATGAGTGAAGTGTGCAAATGTTAGCATGGTATAGTGGATTTACTTGTGATGTGCTTCTGCAATGAGTTTCTTCTCTTTTGTAGACTATTCTTAATGCTGGAGATACCAATGCTGACTCAGGATTGGACTTTGAAGAATTTGTGCAGTATCTTCAAGACCATGAGAAAAAAATGAAGTTGGCATTTGATAGTCTGGATAGAAATAAGGATGGTGTGTATGTCTTATTGACGGCTGACTTAATGTGAATAAGTATCAGTACTAAAGGGTAATTTTGCTAGCCTTTAATTTACTCTTTATATCAAAGACTTGATTATTTCTATGAAGTCTGTCATTTTTAAATTCCCGAGAAAAGTTATGTTTATTATTATTATACTTCCCACGCAATTTTAATAAAAATAATTTTGTGAAAATTTGTGTCTTCTGACCTTAAAGATTTTTGGCTTAATGAATTGGTTTTCCACATTTTTGCAGTACATGAGCTGAAAGTATCATGGTAATTTGAAAAACATGGCATTTATCATTTTCTTGTTGATTATGAAAAGGTTGCAAGAAAATAAGATAATACAGACAAGCTCCTGAAAGAAAATACAAATTATGTACAGTCCTGCTATTTAGACATAAATTTTAACACTTTAATGTTTTGTTTTGATATGTTCCATATAAACTATTGTCCACAATGGCTGCTACTGTCTTCCTGGATTGCAGAGCTCAGGCCTAAGCAGCCCTGCAGAGGTACTGCTTTGAATGAGCTGCCAGCTCTCTGTGTTGGCATCTGAGCTGCTGTTATTTTTCATGTCTCAGTCACCACTTTCATGTAGAATTCAGCCAGCATACTTTGGCTAGAATGCTTATCAAAATGAGAAATAGAATACCTTGTTTGTTATGGGGTGTCGTGTCCAGCTGCAGCTCTAGGTATTCTTGGGGGGAAGGATGGTGAGAAGATGGGAAAATAAAGAAAGGAGACAAAAGCTGAGGTCAGGTGGAGCTCTCTCTCCTGATGGGAGGAAAGGAACCGCTCAACCACCATAGGGGCATTCATTTATATATTTGCAGGTTGGTGTAATGTGACACCACTTTTGCCTAGCAACTGATTGCTGGGATTATCTCAGTGATGGGTGCTCTCTGGACTGAAGCAGTTTGCCTCTGGTGCTGCTTTTTGTTTTGGAACTTGCCTTGCCTCACCCCCACCTGTGTGACCAATTTTCAGTTTCAGCTGCTCCCTACAATGGAGTGAATCATGACTTGTCAAAA
>RJWT010028646.1:0-15144 GCA_004365215.1 Cuniculus paca | reverse complement strand
CCACAGGAAGTGCTCTGCTCAGGCAAAAACTTGTCCAGGTTACTCTTACATCATGGAAAGGCAAGGACCTCCTATTCCCTGTGGGAAGCTGGCTCCATCAAGAAGAAAACAGATGACTCAGCCATTTGTGGTTTATTCCGCCAATCTTTATGTATCAGGCAAGTTTCCATTACTTTCCCTTAATGTATACTTGTTGCACAATAAAAAAACCCAGCATACAATGTCTAATGTTACACTTCTGACAGGCACTTTTGTGGAACATCTGCCTCGTTCACCATGGTCTCCTTACCCTAGAAGGTAGAAAGTCAAAACTATTTGAACAGCACCAATGGTTCCACAGTCCAGCAGCATAAATTGCACGAACCATCAGCATGTTCTGTCAAGTAGCCCATCTAGGATTTCTCCGGGGACCTGGATCACCGGTCTCTAGGCAGGATCTGCCATTCCCCACGGTCGCCCACCTGCCGGCCGAGTCCTCCTAACCAACAGTCAAATTTTAAAAAAGAAAGAAAAGAATGGTAGCTTCCAGCAGCTGGGGTGATGGTTAAATGAAGAATTGCTTTTCAATGGTGTATAAATTTTGTTTTGTTAAATGAGTAAGTTCTAGAAATGTGCTGTAAAATACAGCACCTATTGGTAGCAATATGGAAACATGCACTTTAATATAGTACAAGGATAAATGTTATGTTAAGTGCTATTACAAACACATAAACAAGAAGAAAAAGAAATTTGTGGACATGTTTGTCTTGGCTGAGGTGATGGTAAAATGAATGGATGCACACAATCAAATACATCAAGATGTATACATTAAATGTATGCTGATTTTTGCATATCAAACATACCTCACAAAAGTTTATTTAAAAGAAAAGAGCAGAGAAACAAAAAGTAAACAGGTGGAAATATGAAGTAATTTCAAAATTGTACAGTGACATGCACATAGTAATTCTAGGAAATGTGACTTGAAATGACAGAGAAGCAACATTATATTTGAGTGGTAATAAAATATTTCTTATTTCTGTGCAGATGGGACTAAGACTAAATTCTACAAAGAAGCTGGCAGTTCAAACTGGGAGAGAGGGTGGGAGGAAGATGGAGAATTCTAAGTAGGGGGAAGAACCAGCTTGATGTGTCTGAGGGCAAGAAAGTAGGCAAGTATTGTTACTTCCCCCACATATTAAATTAGTCATCTCAAAGTAAACTCAAGAAGGGAAATGGGTTAGATTACACTGTTTTCTTTTTTCAATATAAGGAGAAATATCCCTTAGGATGGTTATAGAGAAGAATTTATTTTCTTGCCTACTAAAGTATATGATTTCCATTTCTGTCTGGCCTTTGAAAATGGTACTCTCCTTTGCTGGGGATAATTCTCCCCAGAATGGAGACTCCCCCAAAGGATGCTTGCTGCCTGGGAGTCTGAAATAATCAGTGCAGAACCCAAAGCCATACTTACTGTGACTCTCTGGCACTTGATTGGTCAGTATTAAGGGCAGGAATATCTCCTGGGGTCTACAAAATTATATTCACAAAGTTTGAATGACCTCAGTCAAGTCACCTCTTTAAATCTTATTCCTTACCTGTCTTTGTAAGAGATGAGGGGTAGGTAGAGGACACTAGATAAAGAACTGTGATCTCTAGAGTTCTGTCCAGATTTTCTGTGATTATAAAAGGTCCTTTGCAACCTTGGCCCTAAATAACTTTGATGTGTTGGAAAGATGTGTTGGAATGGATGTTACCTAACGTTGAGGCTTTTAAATAGGTTAACAGTCTCCAAAGGTGACCAGAAAGAAACCTGACAATTATGGATTAAAGGGCAATTAGAAAAAGGTCAATAATTGTTCTCTTATAAATTTATTCTCATTCTTTGTTAATAACCAGATTTTCTCTTTCAGGAAGACTCCACTCCCACCTTTTCCGTCTGGAAGGAGTGGGACCAGAGAACTAAGTTTTCCCTGTGGCATTCAGATTTCTGTAAGTACAACTCCTTGACCTCATCTTGGATGACTCTAGGGATGTTCCCAGAACCTCTGCTTTAGGATGCAGGATAGCGTGACTCTGAGAAAGGGAAGCCAATTGCAGAAAGCTTTTGAAAACGTGGAACAGTGTTGGTGGAAAAATCCGTGACTCAATATTCCCTGAGGTACAGGGAATCAAAACTGAGCTGCAACCCAGGAGACCCTGCTGATGGGCCAATCATAAGTTATCCACCATGAACCTGAGGTGATGTTTTTTGATCTCTGAGACTCAATTACCTCATCTACATAGTGAAGGGATTGGCTTATCTGTTAAATATCATGTGGACATAGCATTTTAGGATGCTAAGAAGCATGTGCTGAAGTGGGCTACTTCAGAGATTCAGTTTCTGCTTTTGCAAAAATGAAGATAACAATAGTAACTTCATCTTAGAATTATTGGGAGGATTAAATAAGTTTAGTGCACCATCTTAATCATGCAGTGCACTTATATAATGGTTATCCATTAAGCTTTTACTCTAAGACAGATTCTGTGCTAGGAAAGGATAAATGATCCATCTAATAAAGAATTAGGCAGATAGCCTCACAGACCTAGAAGTCTTGTGGGGTACATGACAATTACTAAAAAATGGAAACAACATTAAAGAGATATTTCTATTATACAGAACAGTCAGATCAAACACTCTATCCATCTTATGGGCAAAACAAAAGCCAAAAATATTCCAGCCTATGGTGACTATCTCAAGGAAAGAGGTTCTCTATACCTCACAAAAATTAGAGATAACTATAACATATTTAAATTTGCACAGAGAAAAATAAATAATATAAATTAATGTAGCAGGTTGGAGTTTCAAAATCTAAATGAGGGGGACTGTGGCAAACTAGAGTTTATACGCGCTCTCTTAAGTGAGAGCTGCTACTCCACCTTTCCACCTATTGTGCCATTTGGGAACGTGAGCCCAAGACTTCCAGAACCTGTATTTTTTCAGCTGAAGCCAAGGATCAATTATTTTATGTGAAATTTACCCAAATTTCCAAAGATGGCAACTTATTCAAATATTTTTAAACATTATGTAGCCACTGGCTTACAACTCGTTTAAGGCCAATTATTGCAGAAGAGCCAGAGCACTAGATACACTTTCAAAGCAGAAGATAGGAAGAGGGAAAGGGTGAATGATTATTATTCTCTACATACCAGGCAATTCACATGCACCACATGCCATTTTATATGTTGCTCAAAGCAATGCTAAGAAGTACTGATGCTTCATTCTGATTCTGCTTTCCATGATGTCACTCTTACATGGAGAATGTGTCTTCGAAAATAGACAAATATGACTCTGGCAGCACGAAGACAATTGAATATAAAGGACGACCAGAGGCAGGAAAACATGGTGAGGAAGTTATAACAGAAGTACTTAGTGTGGCTCTTGAGGGGAAGAAAAAAAGGACAGATCTGAGAAAATGGAGAACAAATTAACCAGTATTTTAAAAAGTCAAACAAGAATGTCTTAGAGAATTCTACCTTCCCTCATCTCTCCATGGTGTACAGAGACAGGAAGAATCTGACAGTTGTTTCTCTTTTTTTCTCTCTCAGCAATCTTAGGCTATTGTTTTTCATATCTCTGCTTAGTCACATCTACCTATCACCCCAGATGGGCAATAGAAAATGAACCCTAATCCTACAGACTAGATTAACTAAATAGACCATGCCTTGATGCTACACAGAATAATTTCTTGCAGTGATGGTGTTCTGGGGAAAAGATTGCACAAACATCTTTAATCTACAGTTCCAGTGGTTTCTTGGCTCTGATTGGATTACGCTGCAGAAAGAAATTAAAAGAAGTGTCGATAAAAAAGAGAATCAAGTTATATCATGTATAGGTACAAATTTCCTATGATGAATGTGATCATTACGTATACCTAAAATGTACCAATAAACTTAATAAAAAACGATAGTCAAGAGACACACAATTTTTGGTCCCACTTCTTAGAAGTTTTGAGCTATAAACTTTACAAGCTTGATCTTCAACTACCTAATCTATAAATATAGATAATATTTCCTTTCTGCTGAGAAGAATTAATTAGAAAAAAATAAGATAATTGATTTACATATTTTTCAATTCATCCTTCATAAAGGAGCCACAGTGATAAAACTTATACTCTTCTTACTTCCTGTAATGGACACTGAAATTAGGGCTTTGCATACATTAGGCAAGTACACTCTAACACTGAGCTATATTCCCAACCCTTTTAACAGTTTGAGACAAGCTAAATTGCCTAAACTGGCCTCAAACTTATGATCTTCCTGCTTCAGCCTACAGAGTAACAGGGATTATAGGCATGCACCACCATGCCTGACAGGAAACTTACTCTTTAGCATGTCTTAAGCAATTCTCCAAGCTGGGTGAACTCCTGTTCACATTTCAGATTTTATTGGGTTCTTCCATGTACCTGACACTATACTAGGCCTTGGGGATAGTGTGATGAAAAAGATGAACTTATAACCACACCTTGGAGAAGCTAATATTCTCGTAAGAAAGGCAAATACTAAATCCCTGCCCCTTGTCCCTCAAATTAAAATACATTCAGTATTCAAAGCAAAGGGGATTAATGACAATATGTCTTTTTCTGTAATCCATTTCTAAAATTAAAGACAAAATGCATTCAGTATAATTGTAAAACGCACTACCAAGCCATGAGTATAAAATGTTAAAATTTCTCAATATCAAATCCAATCCAAGGATTCAGAGAAGTGACATTTAATCCTGACACCTGAGTCTATGGGTTCAAATGGGAAAGAAAATTGGTGGCATCAACAGTAGGAAGAAGACTACAGGTAATGGTTAAGCTTAATTGCATCAATTTGATTGACTTAAGAGTTGCATAGGACACTTATGGATGTGTTTGGGTGGCTAATAAAGGCATGACTTTGGATGCTATACATAGGAGTCCCAAAACCTGAGTGAGGGACCTGCTCACCAACAATGATTCATCTCTATTTACATGTGCTCCCCACTGCTGGCATTACCACCTGAGATTCACTTTCCACCAGATCAGTGATGGCATCAGATTCTCCTAAGAGCCTAAATCCTTTCTACATGCTTCTTATGAAAGTGTAATTACAAAAGCATCACTCATACCCCACCTCCTCAACTTCCATACTGTCTTGGTTATTTTCTCTCATTGCTGAGACAAAATACCTGACATCCAAAGTTAATGAAGGAAAGGTTTATTTAGCTCACAGTTTGTGGAGGTTTCAGTACATATTCAGCTGGCTTCAAGGCAGGGTAGTGTGGTAGAGGAGCAACAGTTCATGGCAGCCAGAAGACAGCAAAAGGAGCAAGAGCAAAATAAAAGAGAGGACCACAAGAGAAGACTTTTTCTGGCCCTTACATTGTATGTAGGTTACTCACCTAGGGGGGTGTAGCACTCACATCCATAATTCCAGCATTGGACCATGAATCAATCACAAACTCTAAAGTCTACCCCTATGACTGCATGAGACTTTGGGGGAAACATCTAGACACAAACCATAGCATTCTACCCCTGGTCCCCCAGAGACTCATGCACATCCTTCATACAAAAGACATTTAGTCCATCTCAAAGAGTTGCCAAAATCCTAACAATTTCAGCATTGCTGAGAAGTCCAACTCTCAAGTCTCCTCTGATATGTAAGGCAAACTCTTAGCTATGAGCCCCCATACAAACAAAAATAAAGTTAAGCACTTCCAACATACAATGGCAAAAATAAACATTATCATTCCAAAAGGTAAAAACAGGGAAGTAGAAAGGAAAGGGACCAAAGCAAGTTTGAAATCCTGCAGGGAAAAATTAAGTCCTGTAGTTCCATGTGGAACGTCCAAAGAAATCTGTGATAAGTTGTAAGCCCCAAAAGGCTTGCATGACTCTGCCTCTATGGCACTTGCAGTGGTTGTAGCTCCCAGGGCTTCACTCTTGGGCCTGCTCTGTTCAATCCTTGCAGCTTTCCTTAGATGATCCACATTCCTGACTTTTCCAAACTTCTGGTTTCTCCACTGCACTTTGGTTGCCCACATTGCCCTCTCTGGGAACACTGCTTGGCCTCCTAGGCCTTCTGAAATCTAGGTAGAAGCTTTCTTAACCTAAGAACTCTTGAATTTTGCATGTGTCTAAAACCAGTGCCATGTGGATGATACCAAGGTCCTCTGTCAGCTGGAGCGGTAGCCTGGCTTTCTTCTCTCTTGGCTGTAGGGGTCAAGTCCCTGGATTGCTGAGCACTCTGAACCTTATTTTGAGGAACAAATTCTCTATGCTCCTGCCATTCTGGAACATAGTGCTCTGCAGCTTTTTTCCTCAAAGCAAAGTCTTTCACTTTAGCAGTTTTGAGGAGGCTACAAAGGAGATTTGCAGCTTCTTGTGATGCCCTCAAGCAATCTTTTATAACCTCCTATTCCTTCTCAGCAATTGAGATCTCCTCAGCTGTATCTTTGAAGTCCACAGTTTTACTGGAGCTTTCTGTCTGGCCAAACTCACAACATTTTAAATCATTCTGCTGGCCTCTTTGCTCTTGATTCTTAACATAGATCTGGATAAAAGTCCCCAACAATAACCACACCATAGCCTCCACATTGAACTGCCTTGAATTTTTTTTCTGCCAGTTTAATATGGCAGTCTGCTTACCTCAACCTCAGTCTCAGGCAAATTTTCCAAACATGAGAAAAATGCAGACAAACTTTTTGCCAAGCCATAACATACATTGTCTGGACTCCAGCAGCCAATGCAGTTCTTCTTCCCAGCAGAAACCTCCCAAGTCTAGTTTTTATCAGCAGAATTTCTACCAGCTTCCTGGTCTTTTGAGCTCTGATCAGAATCTCCCATACAGGACAGCCTAAGTCTTTCCAGCTCTACTCTTTTATGCAACATCTCAGAGCCTTTCCAAACTCTTCCCTCAAGCCATTCCCAAAGGCTCTTGAAAAACATGGTCATGTATAATCATAGCAATCACTCCAGTTTCTCTGGTGCCAAATTCTGCCTTGGTTACATTTCTTTCATTGCTGAAACAAAATGCCTGACACCCAAAGTTAAAGAAGGAAAGGTCTACTTAGCTCAAAGTTTGTGGAGGTTCCAATTCACACTCAGATGGCTTTAAGGCAGGGTTCCACAGTAGAGGAACAAAAGTTCATGGCATCCGGAAGATAGCAAAAGCAGCAAGAGCAAAATAAAAGAGAGGAGCACAAAAGAAGACTCTGGCCTTTATATTGTATGTAGGCTACTCATGCTATGGTGGGTATAGCACTCATACCCATAATCCCAGCATTGGACCATGAATCAGTTACAAACTCTAAAACCTGCTGCTATTACTGCATTAGACTTTGGAGAGACATCCAGACACAAACCATAACACACAACTACTCCTATCCATTGTAAAACTGTCTTACATAAAACCTGTCCCTGGTGCCAAAGGATTGGAGAACACTGCCAGGTATGGTCCCTGGCCCCTTCCTCCCTGATGCTGTTTCCCAGACACCTCCAACTAAGCAGCTTTGTTATATTCTGCTTTTTCACCATGATGTTCCTGCCTTGGTGTCAGATGAGTCCTCTGAAACCATGAGTCAAGTAAAACTCTTTTTTAAATTGTGGGTGTCAGGGAATTTGTCCTAGCAACCTGAGAACTGACTACAGGCAACAAATAGGTAAGTAAAATTGCACATAACCTTGTCAGACCAATCAAAAAGTTTCCAATTCAAAAAGTTAAGAAACTTCTGGATATCCACAGTTATAACTTACATACCTACTCATCAAATATTTATTGAATACATGTGGTAGTTCAGGTTCTGTGCTAGGCACTAGATATGATGAAATGCACATTTTAAGTGATAACTTTGGCTGTAGAACTAAGAACTGAAAGAAAAAATGGAGTGACTAGGAGGACTAAGTATCAGGTGATTACAGAAATAAAGAGCACATTAGATTAAGCAATGGAAATACAAAGAAGTAGACGGACCATCACCCATAAACATGGTAGAAGAAGGAATGTTTGTTCATTATGTTGAGAGAAAAAGTTAATTGGTATATTTAAGTGATGGTGAAAATAATCTGCTAAAGAAGAAGAGATAGGAAATATAGGATTTAGGGGCAGAATTAATATGTAGTGCCTAAGAATTTAGGAAGGCATAAACATATAAACCAGCTTTGGTGGTACATGCCTGTGAGCCCTGCACTTGGGAGGCTGAGGCAAGAGGGTGCCAAGTTTGAGTATCAGCTGGTAAGTTAGTGAAACCATGTTTCAATATAAAAGTTTTAAGAGGGCTGGGGATGAAGTTCAATGCAAAGACGTTAGGTTTAATCTATAAGATAGAAAGAAAAGAAAAGAAAAGAAAAGAAAGAAAAAAAAAGAAAGAAAATTGAGTAAAATGGGAAAACATCTCCTATATTTTATGATGACAGAAAGGAAAGAGTTTGCATAAAGAAGCATACAGGTTTAAAATTTTTAGGAAAGAAAATTGGGCTGTTCCTCACTATTCTTTTCTCTGTGAATGAAGGAGAGATGCAGTGTTGTGGGTGTAAGGATTGGGGAGAATGTAAGTAGATAGGAGAAATCTAAAATCCAAAGACTAGCCAACATTAGTGACTAATGATACATTGTTACCAATGTTCTAAACTGCTTTCTTTTCTCTGGCTATTTGGCTGCACTATTGAAGATGGAGAATTATATCCATCCATATAGGTGTTTGCCAAGAAGGGAAATTAAAGGACAGGAAAGTAAGGGAGATCAGGAGGTTGGTGAGAGATGCAGGTTAAATAAGATCCTTTAACCCTACCATGGATAAGGACATGACTTTTTAAAAGTTGAAACTGACAGATAGAACAGAAGAGTAGAGTAGTGATACTAAGGGGCAGGAAGTTCTGATGAGTTAAAAAACAGACGTGATAGGAATGAGAGAATTACAAACTGAGAAATTAAAAATGACAGTTAAAGAGTGGAATGTTAAAACCAAGGCTTTTGACAAAAAAATATCTTGTCAGGACGAAGTTCACAATGTGGGCTAGAAGTGGGTGACTGGGGTAGAAAGGAGAAAAGGTCCTTGAAAATAAGCAGATCAAGGACAGGCTAGACTATTGGAGAGGTAATCCATAAAGACAAGAATAGTGATGGAGAGGAAGTGCCAACCTGGGAGTTTAAATATTTAGAGAATCAGTTTCAATCGAAACAAGATGAATCCTGACTTCATAGACATAAGGAAGGTTGGATTTTGTCTAGGAAAAGTTTTTGTGTAAAAGATAGGCACCTAGGTAGCATAAGTTTTACCTGTCCTGAAAGGAGATTCTGGTGAGTACAGAGGGAAATGTGGGTTTTCCTCTCTTGGCATCTGTAATGGGCAGTTGGTACTAGGGTTAAGAATGAAAACAGATAGGAGTGGGGAGAAAGTGAGACCTGAGTAACTGTCTTTTCTGCTAGGGTTAATTTCCAGGTGAGGTCTAGTAGTCTTAAGTTTATCTAGCTGATTGGTATGATTAATTATTGGGTTCAGAATCTGAAACAATCGCCTCACTGAACTGACTACTGGACTGAATTTTTAAAAACTTCTTTTCTGTGTTCCTGCATCATGAAAGTTATCTCAGTGCTTACAATGCTTTCACAACTTCTTGCTAAACTGTTTCTCTCTCCTAATAGACAACAAGTTCCATGAGGACAGGAATCATGCCTGTCTTGTCACCATTCCATGCTCAGTATGCATCAAAATGCCTGGACTATAGTAAGAGTTCCATATAATTAATTGGATGAATGAGTGTTTTGTGACCTGTGAAGAATTCTGTGATCTAGGAAGCAGGCTGGGTGGCCTGCAGAAGTGGACAGAATTAAAATTCTCTAAGTGCTTGTACTTTCTGGAGGCTTTTGACTTTAGAGACCCCTCACCCAAAGAGCAGCTGGAGTGACAAAAACATCTTCCAAGGCCCTAATATCAGTTCCAGATGTTTTCAGGCATGTCATTTTGTACCTCACCCTGTAAAACATATTTCCTTTGCTGCTGCACCCCCTCCACTGTAGCTGAGGGAGTGGAGTTTAGTCTCTAATGACATCACCTCACACAAGTCGTTCAGACTAAGTGCACAGCAGGAGGGTGAGAACCCCTCTAATTTCTCAGACAAAGAGCATGGTTCAGCCATGACCCATGCTGCTTGAGAAGCTATGAATAATTTCTACATGATTTCATAAACACCTCTAATGTAACTGCTCCCTCACAGTCACACCTCAGCTACTGGAGGAAACAGGACTTACTTTCTGTTATTTTCCATAAATTATTCCTCATAATAGATATTCACTTCCAGTTCTGCTTTCCATTACTTGAGATCTTTATTCTAAGGTCTAAGATGGGACAGTGTGTGTGCAATGGGAAAGGGATGGGATTTAACGGTAATAGGGAGGAAAGAAGATACAGGATAGAGTTGAGAGGATATAGAGGCAACCTCTGAGCACTGGGACATCTTCTTGATACAGATATGAATTTAGATAAGCAGCTCTTATCTGAGACAACTCAAAGAGATAAAGACAAAAAAAGAATTGGTTGAGACATGGGCAGGAAGTGACATGGAGTGGAAAGAAGAGACAGAAAGAAAGATACCAAGAGAAGGAGACACATACAGCAAGAGAAAGAAGAAAGGAGAAAGGTGGCAAAAAAGAGTCAGGAAAGGGGAAAGAAAGAAAGAGAGTTCAGAGTTGAGAGCTGGCAGGGAGCAAGCCTGGTACAAATCAACTAGGGAAAAGCTCGTCAGGCTTCCAGATGCTAGGACAGAATGGGGCACTGGCCAGCTCCAGATGTTGCTGCCTCTCATGAAAAGGCATGGGGTGTGTGGTGAGGGGGTGCTGCCTCTATGGGAGCCAAAAGCACCAGGTGGATTTCCAGCCTTGAACCAAACAAGCTGAAGCTAGGAATCCCACCGTGAAAGAGACAAGCCTCTGGTTTTTAAAAGGTTAAACAAATCTAGCAGAAGAGAAGCAGATGACCAAAGAAAATGTATGATAATGTTGTAGGAATATCACAGACTGAAAAGTAGTGATGCTGCTACTGGGTGAGATTCTGTTTTTATTTTTTCACTCTTCTCAACCAGACATCAGGAAGGATGGACTCAATTTCAAGATCTTACTACTTTGAAATTTTGAGGTTCTCAGACACTGGTATATAAGAAAAGAGGAAAAGTGACAAGTCTGATAGTATATATTCCCTACAAGTTCAGAATCTTCTTTTTGATATCAGGTGACTATATACTCCATTCTACTCAGCCACACAAATGTCCTGTACCTCTGATTTCATCTGCTTCTAGGTTCATTCTCAATCAGAGCAAAACATACCAGATATACTATAGGCTAATGGAAAGATCTCCAGGCTTGATGGGGAAGGCAGGAAAGAAAACTAGTCTGAGCTCTAACTCAGGCTTTCCTACTAACTTACCATGGGTGTAACTGTTAGACAAGTCTCTCTCTTTTGAGCCTTTTTCTCTGTAAGTCAAATAGGGGATTTGGATTCATTAAATCTGCTTGTGCTTCATCCCTTCTTCTTCCCATCCCCCTGCTCCTATCCTGCCCAAGAGGCTGAAACCTATGCCAATTGCTCTGATGAGGCCACGTGGGAGAACCAGAGGTCTGTTTTTAATATTGATGACAGATTAGCATGCGGGAAATTCATCCCCTCCAGAAAAACAAGCTCCATTTCTGCTGAAAACAACTGGAACAGGAGGCTACTTATGCTTGGCTTTTCCAAGAGTCCCAGAACCAACAGAGCAATGACTTCTCTAAAGGAAACAGAGTGCGCCAAAGCCAGGGGAGGGAGGAGGATAAGAGACACGGGGAGAACGTGAAGATTTTAATAGTTCAAAAGGTGTGGTACAGATGGCAGTCATAAAGTATGTGTGTATTCGTGTGCACATGTGGGATAAAAAGAGAAAAAAGGATGTGTGTATGCACCTATGTCTGTGCACATGCGCACATGGGCTTGTGAATAAATAAATAATTCTAGCGCTGGACTTAGCTGCTGGCAAACATTCAGAGACTTCAAAGGAGAAAGTCCGCATTTTCCTATTCTTGCCTCACCTGACCAAATGTGTGACTAATCATAGCTGTCCAAAACAAGTCCTACGCTTTATTTTGTTTTCTTCCTGATCTCTCTGTCTCCCTCCCTCTCCCCTCATAGAAATGAAGCAACTAAAATGAAATTGGCCCAGATTTCAGAGCACCTGAAAGAGTCCCTAAAATAAGAAATCAGAGTTCTAAGTCCAAGGAAACAAAAATGACTAGAGCTTTCAGGCCAGAGTGATTGAAAGGAGATAACTTCACAGCAGGGAAAATAATGAAGAGACAAGCTCAGAATCCCTTTCACTATTCCGGAGTACTGACTGATGTATGTGTGTAAAGAACCTACTAATCTAAAAGATTGGGGAAAAGCACCCAGTGCTTAGCCAAGAGCCAGTAACGGCACCTGTAACTATAAGCCATACTGGAAAACCTCATAACTCATAGGCCCTTGCACAAACAAGTCTTCCTTTGATAATATGAAATAATTATCTCTAGACTAAATCCTGCTTCTGTTACACCTAACAAGTATTTAAAAAATTTAAAAGAATCAAAGTGTTTTCAAGTAACTTAATGGCTCCTAGAACACAGTTCAAAAATTTCTTTTAGGAATCCAAAAATATCTAGCCCCCAACAAGGCAAAATTCATAATACTGGAGTCCAATCAAAATTACCAGACATTCAAAGGAAACAGGAAAATTCAGTCCATAGTCAAGAAGGAAATCAATCAATTTAAACATACCCAGTTAGAATTAGCAAATAAGGATATTTAAAGTTATTGTAACCATATTCCATATGTCAGAAAATATTAAGACATGGAATATAACAACAAGACTTAAATTGAACTTCTACAGATGAAAATCCAATGTCAAAGATGAAAAACACACAAGATAGGATTAAGAATAGGTTAGATTTTGATAAGATTCGATTAGAAAGGATTAAGAATATGTTAGATTTAGATTAATTATATTAGATTACATTAGATTACACCAGATAGTATTGAAGGCATAGCTCTAGAAATGATCCAAAATGAAACACAGAGAAAAAAATTTTTTAAAAATAAAAATAGACATGAGTGAGATGAGTCACAGCTTCAAGAGGCTGAATACACATGTAATTAGAGTCATAGAAGAAGAAAAATGAGGAGAGAGAAACAAATTTGACAAAATGGCCACAATTTTTCAAAAAGTGATGAAATTATAAGCTCACAAACCCAAGAAACTCAATAAATACCAAGCACAAGAAATAATAAAATTACTCACATTGAGTAATAAAAATTAAACCTTAGAAACAGCCTTGAAAAGGGGGGAGTATGTATATAGGAGGAAACAAAGCTAGCGAGTGTGACATATTTGTCTTTTAAACCAACACAAACAAGAAGGTAAGGAATAAATTCTTCAACTTACAAAAAAAAACCAAATCTGTCAACCTAGGATTCTTTTCCTTTCAAAATATCTTGCAAATGCAAAACTACAAAAGAATACATAATTAAGTGACATTAAATATAAGACATAGTAAAAGATATCTTTCTGACAAAAGGAAAATGACAACTGATAAAGCGTGTATGGTAACAAAGAAATCAATACAAGCAAAAATAGTACTTACATAAGTAAATATACACAATAATTCATCTTATTATTTAAATATCTCTAACAGGTAATTAAGGAAAAATGAATTGCATTTATGAATTGTTAAAATTGCATTTGAACACATGCATAAATAAAATATATGAGAGAAGTGCATAAATGCTTGGAAACAAAACTATACTATTATAAGGTTCTTATACTGTGCATGAAGTAGTATATCATTTAAAGGTTCAATGTGATATCATAAGTATTCATACTGTAAACCATAAAGCAACTGCTAAAGAGTTATTTTTAAAAAATTGGCAAAGGAGATATACTGAAATCATAAAAACAAAAGAAGGTAGAATAAAAAAATTAAACAAGAAGAGATGGAACAGTAGAAAACAAGATGATAAACCTAATCATACCAGTATCATATGAAATATAAATAATCTATACACCTCAATTTAAAATTAAGAACGTCATATAGAATAATAAAAGGTAAAAATACCCAAATAGATGGTGCCTATAAGAAAATACATTAAATATAAAAACAAAAATAATATCAAACTAGAAATGAAAATAATGGTCTCTAATTGAAGCATCTGGAGACATTATGTTAACATCAGGCAAGATAGATTTCAGGGTAAACAATGTCAAGAGATACAAAAGATATTTCACAATGAAAAAAAGATCAATCCTTCAAGAGGATATGAAAATTAGAAATGTTTATGGATTTAACAACTTGAACATACACCAAATAAAAACTGGATACACTTCCAGGAAGATGGGAGTCATAAAGAGCAGCAAATCAATCTCTTCAATGCTCAGAATCCAGAAACTGAAATATAACAACTTGGGGAAAAAAAGGAGGAAGGTGGGTCCCTGAGACCCAGGAAGGATCTGAAGGCAGGGAAAGTGAAGAGACAGGCTTCAACACAGAAAAAGGAGGTGGCAAACTGTACTTTCTCTCAGAATCCTGGGTTGGGACAAGAGAGAGGAGGTTTGCATCTGCAGAGACACAGAGAGGGTGGGAGATTCCAGGGGCCTTCAGGGAGAAACACATGAGTATATGTGTGATCTACAACTGGTGGGGAGTGACTCCAGTCCAACTGACTCCTGGAGAGGACCCTTGGCCAGACACCAGTGACTTGGAGCAACCATGCATTGGCTTCATATCAGCACTCCCAGTGACTGAATAAGGCACAACTATGGGAGACATCCAGAGCCTGAGAGATGAGGTCAGGCTGGGAAGAGACATCAAGAGTGTTTTAAGCTGAACAATTTAGGCCCCAATTCCACACTCAGAGGCCAACCTCAGCCTGAACTTCTGTGGAGATGAAAGCATAAGGAATGGCACCATACCCTATTTCTACTGCAGGTTTGCTTGGATTACCTGGCATGGATCTGGGCTCTGTCTACCAGTGACATTGAACACATGCCCTGAATTGGAGACTACCACAAAACTACAGACCTCAGAACATAACTACAGGCTTGAAATCACAAGCAAATTTCTTTTTCTTTGAGTTTTTTTCTTGTTTCTAGATTGTTTTTGTTTTTT
>RJWT010028645.1:0-15142 GCA_004365215.1 Cuniculus paca | reverse complement strand
GAAACCTCATCAGTGCAGCCAGTGCTGTCTGTACTGTTTATAAACTGAGTTGTAAGGCCTTTGTGCAGGGAACTACCCTTCCTATTGTATAACCCAGCTGCTTTAGTTTCTAAAAGGATTTGAGCTTTTCAAATCTTAAACTGCCTATTTTCTGCAGAAGCATGAAATAGACCATTAATCATTTCTGGGAGAGATTCAGAGTCACACCTTTTAGTTTTAGCAGTTCCTTGTAACAGTGAGTATTGGTTGGTCTTGCAAGCATGAAAGTCTGGGGAACATTGACATACAGTTTCTGCCTGTGCATTATGGATGGGATAACAAAATAGCTTCTTTTTATTGAGTAATTCCTCATGGCCACCATCTGACCCAAATGTCTCCAAAACAAAACAAAACAAAACAAAACAAAACAAAACAAAACAAAATCTTCCAGGCCCTTAAACTTCTTCCAGAGGAACAAAGGAAGTCACCCTCTACCTGGGGGCTTTCCTGTGTGCTCTCTGCCTTGTGGACAAATGATGTGCAAGTACATCCTGGAAGCATATTGTGTTCACTTCTGTGGTCTAGTTGTCGCTTGGCTCTTTGGATAGAGTGAAGTTCAGCCAGTGCCAAGAGACTAATGAAAACTGATTAAGACCTTAACAGGGCTAGATGTGGTGGCACATGCCTGTAATTCCAGCATTTTGGGAGGCTGAGGTAGGAGGATTGCAAGTTTAAGAGTAGCCTGGGAAATTTAGCAAGACCTCATCTTAAAAAAAAAATACTAGAAAGTAGCTCAGTATGAAGGTCCTGAGCTCAATCCTCAATTTAAAAAAAGAAAAAGAAAAAAGCTCAGCAGCACCTGGTTTTACTCTCTTTAGGGAGAAAGTAAAAAGTAGAGGTTTTTAGTAAGGAAAAGAAAGTGCTATCTGGGACAGGGATAGGTCTTTATATGGAACTAATGTTAAGAACAGCAAGTTCTGAATCAACAGGTCAAAAATAAATAGACCACATTTTTACTCTTTCTAAATAAAAATAAAGAAAGAAAACAGTTCTTCAGGTGCCCCGTGACTCTAAAGCTTTCAACCAACCCAGAAAATAAGGATGGCCAGTTACAGATTCTCTAAGGTCTTAGTTCAGATGTGCTTGTATCCTGTCTGTTCCAAATCTGGTCCTGACTTGCTTCTGACTCTTGACTGTTTTGTTTTAATGATGCCACTTGTTTCTATGCAGAATTATTGTATGTTATTGCATGTTTTGGAGTCCCTGGCATTCCTTCAAGGATTTGGCCTCTTGCTTTAAGACTTCTTGTCTTAGTTCATTTTCCTTTGCTTTAATAAAATATCTGATGCCAGGAAATTTGTCCAAAAAAGATGTTTATTTTGCTTATAGTTTTGGAGACATAACATTCAGAATGGAGTCACTTTATCTGTTCAGGCTCTGGTGAGGGTTCCTTCAACTGAATCACAATATGGTGGAGAAGTAGAAAAGAGAAATGATCATGTGCAGAAAGGGTCACATGCATTCTTGGATATTGGGTATACTAGTCAGCTTTTTGTCACTATGATGAAATACCTGATATGGATTACTGTAATGGTTGATACATTGGTTCAACTTGAAAAGTTTAGAAGTTTAAGGAAGGGACTCAGCAGGCGGCCAGGGTCTTTACTTTGTAAACATCCTCATCCTGTGCAAGAGGAGGGCACAGAGATGCTGTGAGTGCTACATCGCCTCCCCACTTCTGTGCTTGCTGCTTTTGCTGTCTTCTGCTGCCTTGAACTGTTGCCCCTGTGCCATGCCACCCTGCCTTGGAGCCAGCTGATTATGGACTGAAACTGCCACGAACTGTGAGCTAAATAAACCTTTCCTTACTTAATTTTGGGTGTTGGGTGTTTTGTCCCGACAGTGAGAGAAAAGTAGCCAAGACAGTTACTTATGAAGAAAAGAGGTTTACTTAACTCACAGTTTTGGGAGTTCAAAGTCCGCATGCCATCGTACGTGTTTTGTGCCTGGGGTCCCATGGCAGATGGGAACACATGCAGAGGATCTCATGGTGAGCCAGGATGCAGAGACCTGGATGAGGCCAGGCTTGACCCTTTTACAAAAATGTTTTCACCAGAACTCAGGGGTCACACAAGAACTACCTTGCTAGGGCACATCCAGACGACCTAAAGATTCTCACCAGGTGCTGCCTCTCGTAAAGTTTCCACCACTTCCAAGTACCACTACCTCGGGGACCAAGCTTCCAATACATGAACTTTTGGAGAGACACAAACCTATAACCAAATCATACATAGCATTGGATAACATGTAAAGAAAAGAGACTTATTTAGCTCATAGATCTGGAGGTCCTAGAGCATGGAGCTTTGGGCTTGACTTGCTCTTCTTTTTCTAGAAGCTTGAGGTTCAACATTAGGTTGTTTATTTGAACTCATTTGGTTTTCTGATACAGGAATTCACTGCTATAAATTTCCCTTATAGAACTCCTTTCATTGCATCCATAAATTCCAGTATTTTGTATTGGCATGATTGTTTAATTGTAGAACCTATCTAATTTCTTCTTTAATTTCCTTTGTGACCCATTGGCTGTTCAGGAGGGTGTTAATTTCCATGTGTTTATGAAGTTCTGGTGGTTTCTTTTGCCATTGGTTTCCAATTTCATTGCACTATGGTCTGATAATATGCATAGGATGATTACAGTTCCTTTGCATTTACTTGAGCATGTTCTATGAACTGGTATGTGGTCTATTTTGGAGAACGTTCCATGTGCAGCTGATATAATGTATATTCTGATGTTGTGGGGTGAGACACTCTGCAGATGCCTACCAAGTTCATGTTTTCAAAAGTTTGGTTCAGTTCTGATATTTCTTTGTTGATTTTTTGGTCTAGTTAATCTGTCTATTTGCTATAGTGGGGTATTGAGGTCTTCCATTACAATTGTAATAGTACTTATTTGATTTTTCAAATTCATTAATATTTGTTTTATATAGTTGGGTGCACTTGTATTAGGTGCATATATATTATGGTTGTTATCTCTCCCTCTTGGGTTGTCCCTTTATAAGGATATAGTGACCTTATTTGTCTCTCTTAATCAGTCTTGGCTTGAAATTCATTTTGTCTGCAAATAGAATAGCTACCCCTCCTTTTTTCCAGGTTCCTGTCACATGGAGTATTGCTTTTTATCCTTTGACTTTCAATCTATGAATTTCTTTTTGAATTAAAAGTGTTTCTTGTGTACAGCATATTGTTGAATCTTTTTTTTTTCTTTCTTTTTGGTACCAGGAATCGAACTCAGGACCTTGTGCTTCCCAGGCAGGTATGGTGCTGAGTTATATCCTTGGTCCAAATCTTGATTCTTGATCTATTCTGCCATTCTGTTTCTTTTAATTTGTGAATTGAGACCATTAACATTGATGGTTATAACCGATATGAATTGACTTAACCTTGTCATGTTATTTTACTCTTGTTGGTTCCCTCTCCCCTCTGTTTAATTGCTTACCTTGCTCAGTGAATTCATTATGTTGGAGGTTGTGAAGTTGTAGTCCTTGTTTTCTCTTTCTAGAATGTCCTTCAGAACATTTTGGAGTGCTGGTTTCATGATCATGAATTTCTTCAGCTGTGATTCTGATGGGCTTTCCTTTATAGCTGATCTGTTTCTTTTGTCTAACAGCTTTTAATATTCTGTTTCTGTGTTGAATTTCTGAAATCTTGACTATGATATGCTTGGCTGTAGATTTGTTTCTGAACATGGCTAATTAGAGTTCTGTATGCATCACTTATCTGTATGTCAAATTCTTTTTCCCAGCCATGGCATCTTTGAAAAAGTTTTTTTTTTATATCATTTGTGCTATCTCCTGCTTTTTCATTGACTCTAATCAATAATATGTTATTCTTCTTTGCATCATCTAGCAGCTGCTGGTTTGATTTCTCATGATCCCTTGCTGTTTTTAAGAAATATTTCTTTCCATGATCACTACCTGCAAGTCTGTCTTCTGTGTCTGAGATTCTGTCCCCACATTGTTTTATTCTGTTGCAGATACTTTCAATGGAATTTTTAGTCTCCTGGATATCTGCATGAATCTGTTTTATGGATTCTATGGCTTTCCTATGTTGGACATTCATGGTTTACATTATTTTCCTAAGTTCCTCTTTTTTTATCTGCTCTAGAGTCACTAAGCATGTTTTTCATTGTGGTCACCATCTCTGTGATTATATGAGAAATTTTTCTGATTTGATTTTTTTCTGGAGCCTTGTTCATTTGCTTTGCTGTTACCACTTCAGAGAGGCCAGGTGGGGGCTTTCAGATTGTCCCACATCATTGCTCCCTGGGTTTGCCTTTGGTGAACTGGATGTCTGGGGTTGCAACTTGCTTAAGTGTCTTCTGATTTTCTTTTTCTTTTTAGTTTAATTCCTGGGTTGATGCTTGTAAATTGCTTATGGTAAATAGTTTTATTGCTAGTATTTAGAACTCTTAGGAAATGAGTACTTCTCAGAGGTGTCTTCCAGGTGTAGCCGGCTTTTGGATCTATTGCAAGATCTTACCTCTTTGATTTATTGGGGATTAGAAGTTGCTGCCTACTTGATCCAGTCCCATTTCTTTGGCACAGACTCACAGTATTTTCTATAATCCTTAGGCAATCTCAGTTTTGGTATACCAGGAAGAACAGCTAGTTAGAACAATTATTTCACTGTGGTAAAGTGATACAATTAGCAGTAACAATAGCATTAAATAAACAGAAAATGACAAACTGAGGTAACTATTAATTTGCCACCTTTAATCATATGAACCAGATTTGCAGTTATATAACAAAATCTAAAATAAACCAGAAAGTTGTATGCAGTAAATAAGCGCTCAGTGTGCCAATTTTACACTCTGAGGAGAAAATTTAAAAGGGGTTAGGGGGAAAAATAGAGAAATAAAAGAAGAGGAAGAGATTAGAAGCAAGGCTGGAGAACAAAGGAGATCACGCAAACTTTGAGAAACTTGTGCAGAAGACAGGAGAGAAAAAGAGAAGGAAGAAATAAAAGCAAGAACAGAACAGAACAACAACCACAAAAAACTAGAAACCACATTAGCACATATAAAAAAATCAAACAATGAAGAAAACTATGGAGAGAGAGAGAGAGAGAGAGAGAGAGAGAGAGAGAGAGAGAGAGAGAGATCCACTTCAAGATTTGTCTCTGTGTCACTGGTAGACAACAGGTGGAGATGACAGAGCCCAGATCCCAGCAAGCCAGCTGTAGATTTACTGTGGTGTAGCAGATAATCCCAGCCAGCCTGCACCTTTAGTTCCACTGAAGTTCAGGCTGGTTTCTGGCTGTGAAGCTGGAACCTGATTTGTTCAGCCCACAACACTCTATGTGCCTCCTGCCAGCTTGAACTCAGCTTGAACTGCTGGCTTGAACTGAACTCTTTGACCTACTGCCAACTTGAACTTGGTTCTGTCTCACCCTGACGCTGAGAGCTGCTAGATGAAGCCAGCCTGCAGCTGCTCTGACTTCTGAGCTCAGCTGGCCCCTCTCCAAGACGGCTCCCAGCCAATCGCCCTTTCCTGGGTGGCATCTGAACTTGGATAACTCACCAGCCACTGCAGTCTGCTGCTCCCACTGCTCTGTTCCATTGATGCATTTATCTGTGGTCCCTGGGTTTACCAGTAGTTACCTTGCATCTACAAGTTCGAACCATCCTTCCCACACATCCTTCCCAAAAGACAAGGGCTGGGGATTTAGCTCAGTGGCATAAGTGCCTGCCTAGCAAGTGTGAAGTCGTGAGTTCAATACCTGGTGCCACAAAAAAAAAAAAATCAGGCACACATAAGTTAAAGGAAGAAAGGTTTATTTTATTTTATTTTATTGCGGCACTGGGGAATGAACTCACAACCTCGCGCTTGCCAGGCAAGTGCTTAGGCTGCTGAGCTAAATCCCTGGTCCTTGTCTTTTTGAGACAGGGTCTCACTATGCTGTTCAGGCTGGCCTTGAGCTTACTTTGTAGCCCAGGCTGGTCTTGAACTAGCAATGATCCTTCTGTCTCAGCCTCCTGAGTGCTGAGAGAAGGTTTATTTTAGCTCACAGTTTGTAGAGCTTTCAGTCCATAGTCAGCTGGCTCCAAAGCACAGCAGCATGGCAGATGGGCATGGCAGAGAGGAAACCGTCCATTACAGGGCAGGCAGGAAGCAGCAGTAGTGAGCCTTTTGGATTTTTATCTCATCCAGACTATAAGGCTATTGGATGATGCCGCCCACACTCAGGGTGGGCCTTCCCATTATCTACACTTAGAACTATGTTAAACCATCAGTGGACTAATTTAGTTATCATACACCTTTAATCCATATTCATACACCCTAATCCAGCATCACACACTCATGACCCAGCCCCCACCCAAAAGTCCTACATATGAGTACTTGAGGCTTTGGGGGAACATCTAGATACAGGCCATCACACATAGTATGATTTTGATTTTTGTCATTGTTGTTAAGACTTGTTTTGTAACACTGTATTGACTATCCTGAGGAATACTCCATGTGCTGATGGAAAGAATGTGTATTCTGTATGCATTGAATGAAATATTTTGTAAATGATTGTATAGTTTAATTCTAATATTTCTTTTCTTTTCTTTCTTTCTTTTTTTTTTTTTTTTTGCGGCACCAGGGATTGAACTCATGACCTCACACTTGCCAGGCAGGTGCTTAGGCCACTGAGCTAGATCCCTGGCCCTTGTCTTTTTGAGACAGGGTCTCGCTAAGCCATTCAGGCTGGCCTTGAGCTCACTTTGTAGCTCAGGCTGGTCTTGAACTCACAACAATCCTCCTGTCTCAGCCTCCCAAGTGCTGGGATTACACGCGTGAGCCACCACACCCAGCCTAATTCTAATATTTCTTCATTAATATTTTATCTGGATGATCTGCCCACTTGTGAAAATGGGAGTGTTGTCACCATAAATTCAAAGATTGTAAATCAAACCATTGTAAGTGGAAGAAATGTGCTCAGTAGTAGAAATGACCCACTCAATGTATAATACTGCCTTGTGGCACAGGCCCAGGATAAGGTAAACATGGGTTTTACTCCCATCTCAGCCATCATAAGTTAATTGACCAGTGAACAAACATTCAGGAAAATGTACATAAAGGTGATGGAATAATGTTGGTCTTAAGTCTTTCTCTGCCAGGGAGTGGTTTCTTCCACAACCATATCAGGATGTGTGCCTTCTGTACTTTAAGACTCCTGGCATTTTTCTTTCAAAGCAATGCTCACACTTCTAAGTACTAATGAATTTGTGTGCAAGTTTCATAGCAACCACTTTGCCTTCTAGCCTTGAACCCTTCTAAGAACAGAAGTTATGACTGTTTTAAAAAAATCTAACACACAACATTTGTACAATGGGATGTCACAATACATGTACACATTGTGTAATTATCAAATCAAAGTCATTAGCATATATATACACCTCAAACATATATCATTTCTTTATAGTGAAACATTCAAGTCCTGTCTTCTAGCTACTTGAAATATAGAAAACACTTTTGTTAACTATAGCCACCATACTATGCAATAGAACATCATTTATTCATCCACTATGTAACTATGAACCTGTTAACCCACTTTCCCCATCCTCCCCATCCCTACCTTCCCCACCTTCTACTAGCTACTTTTCTACTCTACTTCTCTGAGATCTTTTCAGTTCCACGTGAGATTGAGATCACGTGGTGTTTGCCATTTAGTGCCTGTTTTATTTCACTTAGTATAAAGTTTTCTAGATTCAAGCAGGTTGTTGCAAATAATATTTCACTTTTTAAAAAGTTGAATATTATTCTATCATGTGTATATATATATATAATTTTGTTTATTCATCTATTGACACTTAAGTTTCCTTCATATCTTTGCTATAGTGAATAACGCTGCATTAAACATGAGAGTGCAGCTATCTCTTGAAACAAGAAAGAAAAACAAAGAAGGAGGAGGGAAGAAGAGAAGGGAGGAGGAAAAATGTCAAAGTAAATCTCCAAATATTATTGTATTGGAGTTGATCCCTTTCTTTAGATCTAATAATGCTTGATTTATATAACGGTTGTACCCACATTGAGTTTATATGTATTTATAGTTCCTCTTGTTGGATTGATCCCTTTACATATTGGAATTCTTTGTCTCTCTTTGGTTTTTGGCTTCAAGTCTGTTTTATATGATACAAGTACAGCTACTTCTGCTTGCTTTTTATTTCTATTTGAATGGAATACTTGTGAGCATCCTGCCTCAGCTTCCCTCAGTGCTGGGATTACAGTCATGTGCCACTGCATGGTATAAGATATTCCATTTGATGGCTAGGTTAATACAAGCTAGATAGTGGTTCATTCATCCAGCAAATATTTGCTAGCCTTTGCTGTGTGCCAGGCATTTTCTTAGGACATTAGATACAGTAGTGAACAAGATAGTGTTAGTGTAACGGTGGAGACAGAGACCATTGTAGTCCACTTACTCATATATTAAGAGTAAATGCTGGAAGGTCAGATGGAGACCATTTCTTAGTTCATGATTTCTTTTTCTCTGTCTCTCCTTCCTCTTCTTTGCCTTATGCTGCACTGGGGGTTAATCCTAGGGCCTCTCTTCTGCCAGGCAAGTGCTCTATCACTGAGCTATACCCCAACTTCGTGATTTCTTTTGAACTATGGCTTAAAGCATGCTCTTCTTCCTTGAACACTTCTCTTTTTACTTCACTGACTCCTGCTCTAATGCTCAGTTTAGTAGCACTTCCTCATGAAGTATTCCCAGGTTTCCTTCACCCACCATAAGGGAGTGGGTTGTGTGCTTCCGTCATGTTTTATACTTATAATGTCCTTATTTTTTCCCCAAAGACATTGTGATTATCTATTTAGATGTCTATTTGGTTTCTACACTAGTTGCTCCTGTGAAAGGAAGGTTTTTTATATTTCTACACATAACCCAAATGTTCCTAAGCTTTTCAGGTTTTAGGAACCCCCCTTTTATTTAAAACTCCAGTAGCAACAATTCAGACCCCGTGAGCCCATCCCCTCCCCTTGGCGAAGGTTATTTTCGCAACACTGCATTACTTCTCCATTCTACTTTGGCTGAATATGGGTGTGAGATCCTCTGTAAATTCCTTCCAATATAGGTAAAATAATATTAAATATAGCTTCACTGCAGGCTTCAGTATAAAAGCAGGGGGAGTCCGTCCAGCTAAGGGAAACCTAAAAATAAGGTCCATTATTTCATTCAACATATATTTTTAAAAACTCTGTGGCAGGCACTATTCCACATATTGGGAATATAGCTGTAAACAAGACAAAAGTCCTTATTTTCAGGCGCTTATATCCTTTTGAGGGAAAGGGAAAAAATGAGGATATGAATTCAGAGAGTGAGAAAAGCTATAGCTTTAAAGAAGTGGAAATAGGAAACGGAATACTTTCAGAGAGGTGAAAAGAAAGAACATTGACCAGATTTTCTCTTCAACTGGGGTTTTAGGGCTGCTCTTTGCCAGATAGTAGTAACTTTGAGCCAGGCTAATTAAACATTTATAGGCTCACAGTTAAACCCCTGTGGGCGGGGGACAGGAGCAAATGTTGGAGAAGACAGAGTGGGTGGTGGAATTATCACCCCAGCTGCTTCCCAGATTGGTGTAGAGGAAGGTGTGGGTGCAACTTGTAAATGAGAATGGAGTTTGGAGCCTTTTACAGACAGTGTAAAAGATGCTCTGGTGCATCTGAGTCATCTGTTTGATCATCTTTCCTGCTATAGTACACAGAACACCTTCTAAAACTATATGATCAGCTCCTCGTTACATCCCTAGAGAACCCAGTGAAAGTTTTTTGGGAGGTATCTGACAAAGATGGGGTTTTGACATCCCCACATTAACAATACTTCTTGTCCTCCTGGAATCCAAGACGGGGCAGAGGGAAATAAGTTGGTTTGGTTCTATTCTTTATGCATAGTCTCACTTATGGCAAATAGCAATGTTTTGCTCATAAAAATATCTTATTCATCTGATGCCTTCATAAATGATTCAGTTAACATTTTGTAAGGTGACATGTTTCTCAAATCAGTGACCCACCTGTGACTGTTTTCTTCTAATCTAGAGGAACTTTGCATTTAAATTCTACTTTGTTTCTGTTGGTTGTAGTTTCACTACATTATAGGGCTGCAAAAGACCATTGAAATTCCGTGACATAAAAAGAAGTTGAATCGCTCAGAATCATTGATATTGATGTTGTTTAACTTCTGGGCCTCAAGTTTTCTCCTTTCTTAGTTAGAGCTAATAATACCTTTTGTAATTGTTTTGTTTTTTGGAGACAGGGTCTTGCTATGTAGTTCAGGCCGGCCTTGAATTCACTATGTAGCCCAGGCTGGCCTTGAACTCATGGTGATCTTCCTGTCTCTCCCTCCCAAGTGATAAGATTATAGGCATGCACCACCACACCTGAATAATTATAATTTTAAGAGTTGAGATACCTACACATGGAAAGTCTACCTAACTCTCTTCATGACAATGATCCCAGAGACTCACATTCTATTCCACAAAAAGATTGAACATAATTATTTCTACATATGGAATAAAGAGAAGTGGAATTAGTTTTTCCAGTGACTCAAACATAATAAGGGAGAGGTTCCTTAATAAACTCAACATATAATCACCGTATCACCAAAGAATCCCACTCCCAGGTGTATAACCAAAAGAACTGAAAACAGGAATTCAAACAGACATTTATACATCATTGTTCACAGCTTCATTATTCATAATAGCACAAAGGTGAGATTAACTCATGTGTATATCAATAGATAGTTGGATAAAAATGTATTGTATGTACATGTATATTAGACTGTTATTTAGTAATAAAAAAAGAGTGAATTCTGAATAATGCTGTAACATGGATGAACCTTGGAATATACTAAATGAAATAAATGAGACAAAAGAAAAATACTGTGATTCCACTTATATGAAATATCTAGGATAGACAAATTCCCCAGAGACAGAAATTAGATTCCAGGTTATTAGGGGCTAAGTGGAGGAGGAAATGGGGAGTTATTGCTTAACGTGCAGAGAGATAAATATCTTCCAAAGCCAGTTTCCCAGAGGTCAGGACTTGCTTTTTTCACTGGGGTCCAGAAATGGGTTATGGTTGGAGATTAGGAATAGCCTCAATTTGGTAAACTAGACACCAAAACTAATTTATTGTGAACAGGTTATAAAAGAGTTCCCAGGAAAGTCTAGTAGTCACTGGAAGGTTGGTTGAATCAGACCACCCTTCACTGACAAAAGTCTTCAGGTTTGGAAAGGGTACATCATCTCCACTCCAAGGACACATATGCCAGTGGCACTAATACTGTCTGACTCCTTGGCACTGCTTTTCAGTGTATTGCCCCTATCTTTTAAAAAATTTTTTTAAATTTTATTTTAAAGAGACTAAAACAAAACAATAAAACAGAACAAGACAAAACAATGAGAACAACATTGGATTTCAAAAGCAAGACAGTAGGAAATCCCCAGTAGTTACTATATTGCATATTGTTATCCTCTAAATAGATGCTCAGACTACTGGCTTTAGGCCTGCAAAGTCATTCAAAAAACACAAGCATTAAGTTGTTTCTTTACTTCAGTTGCTAGCATCTCAGCCGGTGTTCCTCCCAATTAGCCAGGTGCTTGGGGAAGAGGTGAGGGGAGGCTGGTTCTTTTTATCTATTGGTCTGTGTGCCAGTTGGTTCATGGGAGGGTATGGCTTGGCTTGGTTTCTTGGTTCTCACCTGGCCTCGTGATTGCCACTGGCACATGGGAGAGCGCAGTGCCCCATCTTTCAACAGAGATTTTAAAAAATCGTGTTTCAGCTCTGGTCATAACTTGGTTCCTGGGGACACACTTGGCTTATTTGATGTGATGCTCGCAAATATCAGACAGATGCTCCTCCAAAAATGTCTGTAATAAGTAACGTCATCCTCATGTCATGATTCTCCCAAGACTCACTTTTTACTCTTGGAGTCCTTTAATCAAGTGTGAGGAGTAATTCACTTTACCTTCTTTTTCTGATCATAGTCTATATTTATTTGTATTTCATTCCTACTAGTGGCATAGTCTCTTGGTGGGAAGAACTTGTTATCTATTTGTTAATCAGATTGTGGCCTTGCTGTAGACCTAGCAAGTCACAATCTGTGTTTTAATATCTCTAGATGATTTTCATGCACATTTAAAAATATATAGGTAGGGTTTTTTTGTTTTGCTTTATTTTTTGAGATGGGGTCTCTCTATACAGTTCAGACTGACCTTGAACTCACTTTGTAGCTCAGGCTAGCTTCAAACTCATGGTATTCCTCCTGCCTCAACCTCCCGTGTTCTGGGATTACAGGCATGTGCCACCATCCCCGACTGAGCTGCATCCCCTCCCTTTTTTTTAACATGTAGAAAAATTTACTGGGGAGTAGGAGTGGGGAGTAGGAATAGCTCAAGAGTCAGGAGGGGTCCTGAATGGTAACACACTTAGCCCTTTTTTATTTTGACACAAGGTTTCACTAAGTCACTAAATTACTCAGTCTGGGCTGGAACTTGCAATCCTACTGCCTCAACCTCCCAGAATACTGGAATTACAGACATGTGCCCCCATGTCCTACTCAAAGTAAAATTCTTAACAGCTTACATTTGAGATACAATGCATAAATCATGGAATTTACCCATTTAAAGTGTGCAATTAAATGTTTTCAAGTATATTAGTAAAGGAGTGAAATCATCACCAAATATAATTTTAAATGTTTTCATCACCTTCAAAAAAAAATCCTTATCCATTAGCTGTCACTCTTCATTTCTCCATCCCAACCTTACCAACCCCAAACAACTGATGATCTGTTTTATGTCTCTCCAGATTTGTCTATTCTGGATATTTCATATAAATAGAATCATACGGTGTGTGGTCTTTTGTGACTGACTTCTTTCACCTAACATGTTTTCAAGATTTATGTTGTAGCATGTATTAGTACTTCATTCCTTTTTAATGGCTAGATAATATCTCATTGTATGGATATATTACATTTTATTTATCCATTCATTCATTGATGGATGTTGAGTTCACAAAGCTATTATGAATAGTGCTGCTATGAATGTATATTAACATGTATGTATATGTAGGTTTTGGAACACTTACTTTTAATTTCTTGGATATATATCTATGAGTAGAATTACATATAGTGACTCTATGTTTAAATTTTTGAGGAACTGCTAACCTGTTTTCCAAAGGGGTGTAGCATTTTACATTTTACCGGCAATATAAAATGGTTCCAATTTCTCCTTGTTCTAACCACACTTGTTCTAAAACTCTTTTATTGTAGCCATCTTAGAGCATGGGAAGTGTCATCTTACTGTGGTTTTGACTTGCAGTTCCTTTGTTTTCTTTTTTTGTGCAGTTCAGGCTGGCCTTGAACTCACTATGTAGCACAGAGTGTCCTCAAATTTGTAGTTATTCTCCTGCCTCAACCTAGTGAGTGCTGGGCTCACAGGCATGCACCACCATGCTGAGTTTGAGTTGCAGTTCCTTACCATCCAGTGATGTTGAGCATTTTTATTACTGGAAATTCACACATCTTCTTTGGAGAAATAGCTATATAGACTCTTTGTCTATTTTCTTAGTTTTTTACAATTTATTTTAACGTACATGAAAATATAAGAATTATACATATTTAGGGTATAATGTGTTTTGATATACATGTAATTATATAATGCTTAGGTCAAGCTAAACATACCTATTTCCTCAGACATCTATCATTTTTTATGATACAACATTCAAAATTCTTTCTTCTAGCTTTTTCAAATATACAATACGTTATTGTTATCCATAGTCAATTGTACTAGTCGACTTTCTTACCAGTGTTATAAAATAACAAAAACTCATAACTCAAAGGAGGAGAGTTTTAACTTAGCTATGCAGTTTTAATTTAGTTCAGTCCATGGTCAGCTGGCTCCAAGGCAGAAACAGCATGGTGGAGGGCATGGGGAGCAAAGCCACTTAGCTTATGGTAGCTGGGAAACAGAGTAGTAAAAGCAAAGAAAGGGACCATGGACCAGATAAATTAGCCAAAATCAAGCCTCCATGACCCACCCAGACACGCTCAGAAGTGTGCTTTACTAATCCCCTGGGTGGCTCTCAAGTTAATCAAGATGACAATACAATTTAACTATCACAACACACATTAGAACTTCTTACTCCTAATTATACATTAGTACCTGCTAAGTTAAAATTAGGCTATTTATCTTGTTTATTGAGTTATAAGAGATCTTTATATATTATGGATACTAGACCTTTAACAGATCTATATGATCTTTTTCTTTTTTTGATGTCAGGGATTGAACTCATGACCTTGCACTTACAAGACAGACACTTATACCACTGAGCTAAATCCCTGGCCCAGGTCTATATGATTTATAAATCTTTCCTTTCAATCTGTGGATTATCTTTTAAATTTCTTGATAGTGTCCTTTACTCCACAAAGTTCTCAAATTTTGAAGAATTGTGATTTATTGTTTATTCGTGATTTTGATATCATAACTAAAAATCCATTGCCTAACCCGAGGGCACAAAGAGTTGTTCTTTGTTTTCTTCTTAGATGTTTATAGTTCTAGCTTCTATGTTTAGCTCTTCAGTGTATTTTGAGCTAACTTGGTGTCTGGTGTGAGGTAGGGATCCAATTTCATTCTTTTTTTTTTTTTTTTTGCGGCACCGGGGATTGAACTCACAACCTTGCGCTTGTCAGGCAGGTGCTTAGACCGCTGAGCTAGATCCCCAGCCCTGTTTTTGAGACAGGGTCTCACTACTATGCCATTCAGGCTGGCCTTGAGCTCACTTTGTAGCCCAGGCTGGTCTTGAACTCACAACGATCCGCCTGTCTCAGCCTCCTGAGTGCTGGGATTACAGGCGTGAGCCACCACGCCAGGCTTCCAATTTCATTCTTTTGCTTGTGGCTATCTAGTTGTTCCAATACCTTTTGTTGAAGAAATTATTCTTTCTACATTTAATTGTCATAAGACCATTGCCCCATATCAGTTGATCATATTGGATCTAGCAGTGGTTTCTCGGATATGACACCAACAGGCAATGAAATAAAAAGTAGACAAAGTGAACTTCATGAAAAATTGTTTTAATTTATGTATCAAAAATCACTGTCCTATGGGATGAGAGACATT
>RJWT010028644.1:0-15163 GCA_004365215.1 Cuniculus paca | reverse complement strand
TTGGGAAGTGTATTAGTTGCCCTTTGCTGCTATAATGAATCACCACACATTTATTGGAATAAATCACACATATATATTATCTCATGTTTTGGTACACTACAAGTCCAAAAACTGGGCTGAAGTCAAGGTGACAATTAAGCTTCACTCAATTTTTGAAGATGTTAGGTTTTTTAAATTTCTTTCCTTGCTCATATGATATCCTGGCACAATTCAATTTCTGTTTGTTGTAAGATTTAGATTCTCATTTTCTTGCTGGCTGTCAGCAGCCTGTTTGCAGTTTCAGAAGCCAGCTGGATTCCTTGGCTAATCCTCCCTTTCTCGATTTTCAGAGCCATCAATTGCAGTCCAGTCCTTTTCTTGCCTTGAATCTATCCTCCTGGTTCTCCACTCTTCACATTTTCTACTTAGGGTAACTTATCCATTTTTAAGGAATCAAGTGGTAAGATTGGGCCAACGAGATAAACTGGGATAATCTCTCTCACCCAAAGTCTATTTCATGGTGACATTTTAAAATCATTTGTCACATAAAATGATTCCACAGTATAGAGAGTAAGCATATTTAGGATGACAGAAAGGTCATCATTGACCTATACCATACTGTGCTTGTGTGATTATTTCTGTTTGCTTCTAATGTGAAGGTCTTCACCAACAGACACCACTACCAACACATTATTTGATTAGTTACTTTGTATTTAAATAGCTTCTTTAATTAGTTCATATTCTAAACATTACTTTAACTATTGAGAAGTCTTTGCTTTGCCTGTCACAATTTTATCAAGTATGCACTACATGTTATTTAATAAATAGGAAAGAATCTCACATCTTTTTCCAATATCTCAATTGAATGGAAGTGGGGGAAACACAAAATTGTCCCTAGTACTAACAGCATAATAAAGAGTTTATACTTAGGTCGTAAGGTGTCATATTAATCAGTAACAGGCTATTAACAGATGTTGCCAGTGATTTGGTGAAAGAGAGACAGAGGCAGAGACAGACAGAGACAGCGACAGACAGAGACAGAGACAGTAATGACCTAGAGCCAGGCTAAGCAAAATTTTGAATACCAGAAGAACTAATTTTTTACATACTACTCTTCTGAATGTGACTGGAAACAAATCTCTATAGAGGTATTTATCCTCAAGGTCTGAGCCATTGAGTTTCATCTTTTATTTATGATCTCATTTAGATTTTACAAAAAAAATCCAATACTTGATGACACATCTTAATTTATACTTTAATTTAAGATCTGGTTGCTCTGTGAGCCCAGAGCACAACACTTATGCCTGTGTGCAGCCTTATGAACCAACACGGAAGGTGAGTGCCCTCTTACAATAAAGACAAAATAATTGGTCCAACCTCAGCATCTGGTGGTGATTTGAATATGACACTACTCCTTCTGGTAATTTTAGGACAAAATCTTTCCATGACATCACAGCTTCTGGCCAGCCTCTTCCCAAGGCACTGGAGTAGCAGAGGACAGCATAGATAATGAGAGCTATCTTACAGATGCTTTCATTAGCTCTAGTTACTGGAGGCCGATGCGACTGCTGCCCAAGGCAGAACTTCTGTATAACCCAGAAGAAGAGCACTGGGCATATCTAATGTGCTAATAAGAGACAGAAGAGTGGGAAGTTTCTTTTTCTCCCACTTGGGATACTAAAGGGCAATGGGGCAGCTACCAGCAAAAAGTCCAGAGACAGAAATCAACACAGAAAGAATTCAAAAGGTGCATTTTAAAGGGTAGACACATAATATGTTTTCTTTGTGTTCTCTAGGGGTCAGGCTATTTCTCAAATGCCAATTCCCATCACAATTGACACCTTTGACACTTCTGAAATACTCAGTGTTTTTCAGCCAGCTTGGGAATATCTGTGTTCAGGAACCAGGGACTAAAAGAATGCAAGCAATCAGGTCAGCTTCTGCCAATCACCATTCCCCACTCCAGAGATTTGCTCAAAGGAGAATAGAGCTCTGGGTCTCCTGTAGGGAAGTTTTCCTCTCATTGTCAAATAAGAACCAGGAGATTTTCAAGTACCCTCGAAAATCCTTATAAGCACTACAGGAAAAAGAATATCACATTTTTGAAAATCAAAATTGTGCATAAATAATAGCATTTATTATATAAACTCACCAAACTTTCTAAAGATTGTGCTACATATGTTTAAAAGTATTCCAGAATTTAATAGCATAATTTTAATGAATCTGACAAATTAAATAAGTACATTTGCAAATACATTGTTTTATTCAAAGAATTCGATCAACTTTGAATAACAAGAATGGTCCCAAAGGTTCAACTCAGGGGCACATTATAAAACGTATTTCAAATTTGCCTCATGATGAATGCATTTTAGGAATGGCCAAGTCAAAGTGCCATGACCTAAAGAAGAAAAAGAACAAGCTCACCAGTAAACTTATCATTGGTGGAATAAAAGTGGTCTATGTGAACATCTTCATTGAAACTAAAAATCTTTTCAAAGCATTATGGAGTCAACTACCAGCACAAATTCAGAGTGAAGGAAAAATTGCCAAGATTCAACCAGATATTAATTTCCATTCCATTCGGGAATAACTCTTGCATTTTAAACTGAATCATTTGTTAAATTATGTTGTGCTAGAGGAATTGTAAGCAGCAGGCATCACCTGTACTTACTTAGAGTCGTAGATATGTTTTTTTCTTTAAGAAATAAGACTGAGCACCATCCACAACTCTACCAAACAAAGCACCTGGAGGTGAACATACAAATACCAATTTCATGAGCAGCTGGAAGGTTTGAAATCAATTTGTCCTTTGTATTTTCTAACAGACATAATTGCTTACTTCAGTGCACACCTGTAGGAAAGAAATGAGACTCTTTTTCATTGTGAAAACTTACACTGACTCCTCTGTGAAAGCACAAATTCTCCTAGCCCTTGGAATAGTTTTGAAAGGCCTTCGTATTTATGGATAATCTATTTGCCTTACAAAATTCACATGCAACCTGTATACAAATTATGTGTATTTCCATTGGGCTGCCACAACTTTCTTTCTTCTCCATTACAGGTTAAGGGGGCATAAGTAGGTGATGGCAGTAAATACATATATGATATTATATATGTTAGCATTCCCTCACAAATAAATATTCCTTTGAAAAAGCAAACACAGTGGAAAGGACAGGCAGAAAGCATTACATTTATTTAGCTTCATTGCATCATTTTATTTAGGGATCCAAACTTATCCCTTTGTGGGGCTATAATTTCTTTTGATCTTACACAGTGTACATTGGGTTAATGAGGTCGAGTTTATCTCTGTACTGTATGCTAAACCCCTGCCATCTCTTAATAAAACATAGTCCTCTAGTGACAGCAGAGAGAAAGAGAACAAGTTGATATTGATCAGACTGAAATCTAGGAACACTCTAGATTTCTTTTTTCCTCATGCCCTGTATTTAATTTTATAATGAAGATGTCTCATGTTGGCCTCTTAACAGCAACTCCTACAGCCTCAGCTTTAATTCAGGCTATTATTGTTCCTCACCTGCTTTATGGCAGTAATCAGACTGGCCTCTCTACCTCCCATCTGTCTCTGTATTCATCCTTTCATCTACACTTCACACCACAGTTCTTTGTCTAAGTCACAAATTTAAATTTTATTTTTCACGTAAGTCCCTGTTTGCTTGGCTAATTTTCTTGTACATTCACACAGCCAGACTCTTTGTTAGTGGTATTTAATGCTCCTAGGCAAGTAACACCTGAACATACTTACTGGAGTAAAGTAACATATCCCGTGATTCAGGAATGTACAATACTTTAGAGAAAGACTTTTTAACATAATACATGGCAGGAATCGAGACCTATACAGATACAGCCAATGGGTTGGAAGATTTTATGAAAATCGGGTTTCAGGAAATAAAACTATGGCCTTGAATAAAAAATACCTCTAAGAGAGGAACAAATATCTCAAGGCAGACTTTTCACAATAGCTAATATCCATAGGCTATCATTTAGGATGCATCACAAAGCCACGCTAGAGTGTCCCCAGACTAGCTGTGTGTGCCAAACTAAATGCCTGTATGTACTCTGCAAAGATGAAGGCCAGGAAATAAAACCCTAATATAAATATGTCAGGATAGCACTGAGAATCTTTAAAGTAAGGCATGCTACTTTTTTATACAAGCACTTACAAAAAGAAATTCTTTACCACTTAGTAAAAAAGTAGACAACAGGGGCTGGGGTTGTAGTTCAGTACTAGAGTGCTTGCCTAGCATTTCAACACTCAGCACAGGGGATTTAGGGGAAACAGTAAAAGTCTGCAGTTGAAGTGAGGCAAATAAATGCAAGGAATTCTGCAGGTGGAAATGGAGGAAACATAGACACCTCTGATATGTCTAAACCAGAAATAAGACCTGAAGCATCTCTAGACTCAGAGACATTCAAGTCCCTGTAAGCCAGAGATTTTAGAAAAGTGCAAGCAAAAGCTACAATAGCCATACCCAAGACAGCTGAAAATCACCTCTGGTCATTTCTGAGATTGTTTAAAGAAACGTAAGGACCGGGATGAAACTCTGGCAGAGGTTACTGATAGCACAATGTGAGCTTTCATCAGTTAGTATTTGCATTGGGTAGGAGGCCTTAGCTGAAAATAAAATACACAATTTAACATTGCTTAAATAGGGAAGGTATCTGCTCTCTCACAATAGGAGTCTGAGAATAGATTGATTTAATCTATTGTTAATTCAGTGCTCAGCAACATTGCAAGGACATAGATTTTGTGCAGTCTTCTACTCATCCAAACTTAAAAAGTCACCTTAAACACTAGGCTGACTTTTCATATAAGAAAAGTGGTTGCAGACAGCATCTCAATAGACAACGTTCTTCTTTTGGATCAGAATCACTTTTTCATTAATACACCTTGGATGTTCTTCATGTACCACTGGCTAGATTAGTTGGTTTCCCAAAACTGGTTGCTGGCAAGGAGAATGAGAGCACCAGGACAGATTTAAGACAAATTATATTCACACTTGCTGAAATTGAGGTCTTGCTAGCCAAGGAAAGAGGGGAAATTTATGGTTCAGTAAGAACAAATACTGTCTTTAATAGCTAGGAGTCACAAACCTTGATGGTCTGGTCAGTGTTTGGTAAATTTGAGATTCTAATTCAGTAGACCTTGAGTGCAGCACATGATAGTATTCCTGACAGCCTCCCAAGTGATGTCCTTTCTACTTTCCAATGGATCACAGTCTAACAAGCAACTGTGTAAGAGACATCAAGCAGCTTTTTGTTTCAGTGACTTTAATAAACTTCAGAATAAAACCTACAATCCTAAACATGTATATAGTACAATATACTTTCTGACATTCACTCTCATAACTTAATTCTTACTGCTTATTGCCATAAGCTTAATACAGTGTGCTCCAATGTTTTATTATAGGAACCGTAGATTTTAATACTCTATGGCTTCTGACTTTCACATTTATTATATCTTCTACTTATGACATCATTTCTCATCTCCCTTTCCCTATTTTATATCATCATCTAGCCAAATGAGTTGGTTTTGACAGCTTTGTCTAACCCCAACTCTCCATTCCTATCATGAGGTAGGGGGTCCCTTGAGTCCAGCATGCTGTATAACTGCAAATCATATAGCAATATATTTATGTCTACTTTCCTACCCCCTCCACTAAATAGCAGATTCTTCAATAGCAAGAGTATTCAAATATATAATGATGAATACAGTGTCTGATAAAGAATAAAATGTTTAAAGGGGTATTTTGTTAATTTATTTATCCCTTGAGTATTCTATATTTTTCATAAATATTTATTTATCTACACAGAATATGACAGTCACCCAGTTAGCATGAGAATCAAAGGCCACCATACTGTTATATACAATTTCATAGATTTATTTGCTTGGAGTTTTTATTTACCTTTTATTATAGCTTCTTTTTCTGTTTCTTTTTTGTTTTCTTTTATTTTTCTTCCAGTGATGAAAATTAAAGCCAGGGCCTCATGCATGTTAGGCAAGTACTCTATCACCACCACTGACCTAAACTCCAGTCCATCTTTTTCTCTTAATTTTGTTCTTTGGATTACCAATCATATAATAAGTACTTTATATACATTTTCATACAAATAAATAAATAAACATTGATTCTGAAACAACATAGAATCTACTAAAGATGCCTGCCCTGCAAGTGTAAATGTTTAAATTTTTATTTTTTAGCACATATTAGCATTATATAATGGTCACATTCCTTGTGGAGAGTTGGTATTTGTAAAAATAAAAATTTAAAAAGAAAAAAAGAATCCACTAAGAGAACAAAGACATGTGCATTACACAAATCTAATGCATGGATTGAAATGAGACATTCCACAAACAGAAACATACAGTCATATGAAGAATTCAGAAGAAGAAAAGAGTCCAGGTGGATTATCATTGAAGTTTTAACAGACACTATTATTCACTCATCTGGTGCTGGCAGAATTGATTCTTTGGGGGTTACTGAGGGTGTCATTTCTTTTGCCTGAGTAACTCCCTCAAGTCCTTGTTACATGACCGTTTCCCTAAAGCAGTCAAAACATGGGACCTGATTTCCATTAGAAAAGCAAAAAGTAAAGAAAAAAATGGCCAACAACAAAATGGAAGCTATACACTGATGATAAGTATGTTCTTAGAAGTGTCTAAAACATTGAGAAACGTGGACAAATCTTAATAAGAATTAATAGAATGCAAGAATAGTTTTATCTTGATAATGAATATAGAAAGTAGCATAACAATAAGCAAACACAAAAAAGCAAGACATCAATGCCACATAAGAAACATGACTGAAAACAAATCATTCTAACTCCCTTGCATTGCTTTGAGAATTTTATAAGTCCAATTGTGCATTTTACATTTTATATTATAGTTTATGGACAATCACTGAAGACCTCTTTTTTTTTTGGTACCAGGGATCAAACTGATGACCTTGCACTTGCCAGGCAGACACTTACACCCCTGAGCTAAATTCCTGGCCCTGGGTAATCACTGAAAAACAGACATAGTTTATTCTGATTCTGGACTGGTAGCATCTGTTGGTAATTCTAACATCTATGTCATTTCTGAGTTTATATCTACTTTTTTATTACTTGTTTTAAAGTATTCTGCCACCGAGCTACATCTTCAGTTTTTCTTTTAATCCAATTCCAGGGACATACACAGAGTTGCCCGGGCTTGCTTTCAATGTACAAATGTCCTGCTTCCTCCCTTCCAAGTCACTGGGATTGCAGGCCTGAGCCACCATACTCAGCTGTTCTGAACACTTTTGAGAAATAAGTTTTCATTTGTAAGAGCTTAAAGCTTATAGTCAATAAAATAGTACATTTATTTTACCTTACCACCTCTAATTATATCTTATGTACTCATAGTACAATGTCAAAATAAGAAAACTGACTTGGTATAAAATTATCACTCAGGTAGGAGCTGTATGAGACTCGAGATTTTGCAGAAACACTGTGCATGTGCATGTGTTTGTGTGTGTGTGTGGTGTACTGAGTAGAGCACATGCATGAAAATTTATGTCATGGAGAGAGTAACAAACACTACGATCAGGATTCAGAATGGTTCTATAAGGACACACACACACAAAGTCTTTTACACTACTTAACAGCCACATACTTCTTCCATCTTTCACCCCTAAAACCTATGATGTAATTTCTATCACTATGATTTTTGTCACTTCAAGATTGCCATGTCAATGAAATAACTTAGTATATTACCATCTGATCTGAGTTTGGTAAGAAACTTTTGTTTTTTGCCGTACCGGGGAATGAACTCATGACCTCGCACTTGCCAGGCAGGCACTTAGGCCACTGAGCTAGATCTCTGGCCTTGATCTGAGTTTGGATACATGTATAATTGTGTCTATAGCTACATTTCTATACCCATGATATATACAAATAGAAAAAATATATATATATATAGAAATATATATATATATATATATATATATGTATTGAAAAGGCTAGTATCACCAAATTAGTTTAAGAATGTCATTGTCTTTCCTAATGGAAGTGGAAAACACATTACAATACTGTTTACTCTTTTGTCTTCATTTAGCTTTTGTTGGTTGCTTTGAGGAGAAAGCAGTTGTATGTAGTTGGAATCAAACATAGTTTGGCCACAATTACAGAAACATCAATCACTTAATTGCATTCAGAAAAGATTAAATCTCAGAGAGGTCACTGTCTTATTTTCTGTCACTGTAACAAAAAACTGCCAAAATATTAGGTGTCCAACAATAAACACTATGAAGAATAATAAGTACAGTTGATTAACTGACACAAAGCTGATCAATTCTGCAAAGATACAATTTAAATCAGCTATAATAAAATCTCATAATTTGTACAGTTTACTGAACAATTAAAGTATTTGTAAGAGTTTGTATTTCTAACTGTCAAATCACAGAAAACTTATTTTTGAGCTTAAGCATCATAGTACTACATTTGAAAGGCTGGTAGTTGAACTGTTTTTGTGTGTGTGTGTAACTTTTGTTACTTCTCATTAACTATTAATAATTATAGAAAGAAGATTTGTAGTCACGGTAACATGGAACAGAATATGAATAGCAAAATCATAAGAAGCCTTGTCTTTCCTGGCTCTGTTTACCAGAGTGGGTGATGTTCATTGTGCTTTTTTGGGTGCTCAGATGTAAATATACTTTGACCTTCTTTTCTTTACTTTTCTGAGAAACACAGTTTCAATAGAGCATTTTAATTCTACAAATACAATTTTACAAATACGGTTATAACTTGTTTTTATGACTGTGGTAAGTCAAATACAGTCTATAATTTCTGACTTAACTTTTCTTGACAATCACTTTGAAATAAAATAAATGTGGAGTAGGTCTCAAGAGAAGTGAGACTATAATAACATTATTTTTGTTGTGTTCCAAGTCTCTAGTGAATCTAATGTGTTAGTAAGATTTATGGGGCACAGACAGAACAATGCATTTTGTACTACTCTAAAGCAGATATATGCAGAAACTGTTATTAATTCTTTTTTAAATTTACAATACTGGTTTACCAGAAAATGATGGCATGCTCAGATTCCTTCCATTATTAGAGAATTAGTATCTAACAAAATAGATACTTTGTTTTAAGGAGCACTGTGGATATCAATGTGCCCACCATTCTGTATTTCTAAGAGTAAAAATTTCCAAAATTAAATGTTTGCTCAAATATTTATGTCAAGTTAATGAAATTTATTTTTCTTCTCATGTTGCTGTCTTGCCATTAACTAATAATAGCTATCACTTGGGCAGGTGCGGGTTTGGTGGTGGGAGAAACAAACGACAGAGAGCAGGTAGCTAAACACGTATCTTCCTAGATTGCTTTTAAAACTCATGGTCATACTTCAGTCACAAACCAAGACTGTTTTGAAGTTGAGTTAGTGGTTTGTTTGAAGGAATGCTTGATGATTTATCAAAGTTTTCTACTTTTGTTTTCTCTGCAAAAATCAAAGGGCACATTTTATAACATAAACAGTAATTTTAAAATATGTAATATAAAATATTTCTTGTTTCAAACTAAGTCAAGATACATGATTTGAAATGAAAGCAGAACTTTTCCAAAGCATTATGAAAACTAGAATATTTCAAGATTAAGAAGAAAGGCTTCACCTCATCCCCAATATTCCAAATTCCCTAATCTGCCTAATAGTTTTGAGAATGGACGATGACAGACCAAACTGAGTAAGAATTAACCTGTAATTTTCTGTATTGGAACTTCTAAAGAAAGAACTTTAGGGTTTGAGTTGGAAGATAGAAAATGTATCTGCTTCCCCAAATTTTTGCTATTCAGAGAAGCACAAGAAAACACTCAAGTAGTAATGCTCCTCTATCTTCACCCCAAGTAAAACTGTTATAGCTAAGGTCTTTGTCATTGGCATGAGAAAGGAAAAGATGCTTAAATGTCCCCAGTGACGAAAGGACACAGACTCAAACCCGAAGTAGCAAAATAAGAGACTGATTGAAAGCCAGTGGAAATTACAGACTACAGCAGCAGCCAGAGACAAAAGAGAAAAAACAAAACAAAAAAAACTACCTTTATCCTATGTGAGAATAATGCATGAGACCTTGTCTAATATTCTACATTTGTTCATTCAGATCTAGTCTTTGATTCCCTGCTCTTTACCTAGAGACTTACTTGCAAAGATTGCTCAGCAAGGTAGGTTCTGTTCAACCTAAATAATTTTTAGTTTGGACTTCAAGGAATGGTGGCAGTATATAAGAGGGAGGCAGAGGACTCAATCAAGCTATTTGCTTGTATTTCCCATGGACACCCTGGTGCCTTGCCCTGTGCTATCAGTTCCTGCCAAGACAGATTTGGACAGGGGCTGCCTTGTTCTCCATGACTTGCAACTTTTCACTTCACCAGGATCCAGATTTGCTTCTCTTGTTGTCTCTTCAGGCACAGGGAAAATAAAAATTCTTCCTGTTATAAACTCCTATGTGGTTCACCAATCTTCACTGATATTTCAGAACCTTGCGAATACCTTTATTTAAAATCCCTCTTCATTGTTTCTTCCTTTACCCATTTGAACTTGTCATTTATCATTTGGTCCTGAGTTTAGACAACCCTGTAGCAAGAAAGAAAAAAAAAAAGAGTGGAGGTCAAAATTACTAAATTGATTTTACCCAGAAAACATTACAAGTAATTAGTTTGCTTAGAACTAAACCAGTAGACTACTTTTCAACTTTACAGGAATCAGTAAATAAGTAAAATTTTACTTACGACACATAAAGAAATTATTTCACACATTTCCATTTCTAGTCATTAAAATTCAACTAAGGACACATAAAGACATTGTCTCTTTCATTTTTAGAGGAACTTCAAACAAAAATTTCTTACTCATTTCAAAGATGTAAATTTGAAAGTAATACTCTGGATTATTTTTAAGTCTCATAATTGAGCATTAATCTTAAATACTCATTCACAAAATAATTTTCTAAACTACCCTTCTACTTTTTGTTAAAATCAATATTAAAGGTTTTAACCATATGTATAATAGGTCACTTATAATCTAGAAATAGCACAAATATAGTTATTATTTTTAGCAGGTTAATTTTAAATAAACTACCAATTTATGAAACTTCTTTTGATTGATATGACTTACAAGAATCAAAATAAGCCCACAGTTTATGTAAGCTCAGGATTGTAGAGCTTGCTTATTCCTTCGCCTTTGAGAATGTTTGTGTAAGGGTATTTGTTTTTCTCTCTGTGTATCTGTGTTTAACATGCAAACGGGATAAAAGCAAAGAAATCAATGACGAGACACACAATTAAACTTCAGAAACCAAACACGAGAAAAAATTTTGAAGAGAGAAAGGATGTATTTCTTACTTTAGAGCACCAAATGAAATGACAGAAGATTTCTCAACAGAAAAAATAAAAATCAGACTAAGTGGCTCAGCATTTTTCAAGTGCTGAACTTGCTCATCAGAGGAGGTCTGTCTTCCTCTCCAGTTCTTACTTCTACTCTCTGCTTCTTGGCTGCCATGGGTTGAGCACCTCGTACTCCGCTGTGCCTCTCTGCCATTTTGTTCTTGTTCTGGGACCACCCAACTTTACACTGAAATGATAAGCCAAAATATTTCCCCCTTCCTTTAAATTGCAAGTGTTTGGTATTTTGTCCCATCAATGAGAATGTAAATAAGGTACCTACCATTAATAAATGTATAAAGGAATTTTTTTTAACAGAAGGAAAATGATGCAGATATTTTGGAATTTCTCAAAATATGAGTGAATGCAATAAGCTATCCTTCCTTTCAGGAATCTTAAAGCATATTTTATAAATGAAAGAAAAATTATAACACAGTGTAACATGGTGTTCGATGTATGTGGAAATGACCTGAGACTATTATATTGCAAAACTGGCAAAGTTGAAGGAATGTAAGAGACAGTAAGTTTTCTGTACTTAACATGGTAAAATGTAGTATTTTGAGTTACTGAAGTAACCATACATAGCTGTCTATTCAAAAACACTGCTACTAAAATAAGTGCTGAAACACATCCATCAAGTAGTATAAAAGGAAGAGAGCCGATTATGCATTTACAGTTTATTTTAGCATCCAGGGGACCCAGCTCAAAGTGAAGGACCTAGAAGTTGAGGTTCTCACCATAGATAACTTAGAATGACATTGAATCCCAGTAAAACCAGTCATTAAAAGCTAGTAAATAATAAATAGCGAGTAAAAGTTCAATTATTAAAAGTAGTAAATAAAAAATAATCTCAGGCACACACAAATGCCAGCATCAATAAAAGTTTAAAACCAAGCCAGTGACATCAGTGTGAGAAGAGGTCTTGCAGCAGGAAGAGAAATTGGGAGAGAAGGCTGTGTCATGTTCTGTTGGTGTGGACCTGGAATTGTGTGAGGAGCCATGAGAAAGTATTTGGTTTATCTGAAATACAGGGGGCAGGAAGTGCACTTGAAGGGACACATGATAGCATTTATTTGGTTTGTATACCTGCAAGGAGCTTCCCCTAAATCATCTCATTTAATCCTCTTGTAAGCTTGTTTGACAAGAAATTTTAATTGTTTTTTTTACTAATTATGTATCTGAGGCTTAGTGGAAAATTTGGACAAAATCATTTAGCCAAATGTGAGGTATCCAATGCACATGACTAGCCTAACTTTCATAGTCGTTTCTCAGCACCAGTACTCTGCAAATTCTTAGCTGCTGTTAAGTAGCAGCATTCCCCAATTGAATTGACTTATGAGTCCAAATTATTTCTTTATTGCTACCTCCCTCTAATATTATGCAGCATGGACTTTTCAGCACATGGCTAATAAAATATTTTCATAATTTTTATTGTAAAAGAAGAAAAATTCTTAAACCAGAGAAAGTTTTCTGAGATCACAAGTTTAAAAGATAAATAAGCCAAAGCCAAGGGTGAAAAAACTGAGTTATGCAATGGAATCAATTTTTGTTAAAATGTTAGTATCTGTTGCTTGCTTTTAATGCTTTTTAAATGATGATTCTTGTATGAAAGTAGATCATTTTCATTACTTGTATGTTTTTTTCTGTAAAATGTTTTTCTCCATGCTTAAGAACACAAGCTTGTCAGTGGCATAAGCGCCTGCCTGGCAAGCATGAGGTCCTAAGTTTGATCCCTGGTGCCAAAAAACAAAATAAAGAACACAAGCTTATACCTAGCTGACATGAGGAAAACCAAAATCTGCTACTTCTTAACTATTCAATCTTGGTGATGATATTTAACCTCTCTAAGGTTTAGTACTATTATCTATAAAGTGAGAATAATAATTAGGGTTTTGAGATATTAAATATATGATTCATACAAAATAATTGAGAATCTTCTTAACTTTTAGAAACCAATCAACACATTAGTGAATAGTTGACAATGTTTGTTTAAAAATCTTGGTAGAACATTACGTTAACAAGGTCATAGTGCTGAAATTGACCTTCACTTCTGCTACATGTTGAACCATAAGAAGAAAATGAGCAAAGAATTTATCAGACTCATAAGGAACTTGAGCAAAAGAATATAGCAGAATCCCCAGGGATTTAGCTTAGTGGCGTAAGAACCTGCCTGGCAAGTACGAGGTCATGAGTTCGATCTCTGGAACAAAAAAAGAAAAAGAAAAAAAAAAGAATAAAAGAATATAGCAGAATCAAGTAAAATGTAGACTTGATTTGAAAAAATCTGCAATTGAAGTACACCCTCTGCCTAAACTGAGTCAAGTTACCAGGTGGGATAAGGAATATATGGCTAGTGACTGTACCATATGGTTTAAAAAATTCCAGCAGAACATAAAACACTTAGAAAAACTACAGTTACAAATAATGCTCATTCAGTATTAGAGGCACAGGACACAGAAAATTTCATTGCAAAGAAAAAGAAGCTATAGTTTTTCTCACACCTAAAGGCAATAGAATAAAAGATAAAAGCTAAGCCTCTTAGGTAGAATACTATGAATTCCAACCATGCACAGTAGAGAAGTTGATAGAAGACTAATTTCCAAGAAGAGAATGTTTTAAAAATTAAGCACTTGAATCAATATATCATTATGGTTTAAAAGCAAAAGAATGGCATCTGGGGAATGGATTGTTATTTTTTAATCAAATGTAAGTAACATAAAAATAGAGAACTTTACAACTTTAAATGATCTTTGTTACCATGAGTGATCACATTAATTTTATTTTTGCAAGGGTCACATGGATTAACAAATTAAGTCTTTGTTTCTGCTAGTCACTTAACAACAGTATAATCTTTTTTTATAAAATAATCTAAAAGTAAAAAAATGTTTGTCGCTGTGAAAAATTTCTATCATTTTCCAACAATTCACAAGGTATGAACTTCATAGTAAGGACCTAAATGCTTTTGTAAGTCATTTCAAAATAAATCTTCATTAGGACTTCTATTTATCACACTCTATTTGTCAGATTAATTGATCAGTCCATTCTTAATCCTATACTGGCACTAGAGCAGAAATTGGTGAGTCATATTTATTCCTTTATATCCTAGAGGAACACTATTCTTGTTAAATAAGAGTAGATCTTAGAAATCATCAAAATATTTCTCAAATTTGGCTATTATGTGATTCTTTCCAATACATTTAATTCAATTTTTTTCCCTTTTAGCCAATATGAAGGATGTCAAACCTATGACACACATATTACATATTATTCTTTAAATAAGTCTTAAATATTTTTCACTTTTTCACACTGCAAATATTATTATATACTCCTTTTCACTGCAGTAACTTTCTCTATGCAAATACGAAGACTTTTCTATGAGAAGTCTGAAGTCAAATCTAAAACTAATTTACCTGGAAGAACTATCATTTATTATTATTTGTTTGGAAATACAATACTGATGGGTTTATGGTAGATTAAACAAAAGCAGAAGTAAAATTCAGGATCTTATTTTCTCTATACCTTTTGTCAGAGGACAGTGTAAAGTCATTCTTGGACTTGATTTGGTATATTAGTTTTCAATTTTCAAAGACCTTCAATTACATGTACCTCAAGTTTTCTCTGTCTGAAACTATAGGGTTTTTTTTTTCTAATATCTTATGGTTAATACATTGTGTCAACTTGAGAAGTTTAGAAGTTTAACTAAGAGACTCAGCAGGGAGCCAGGGTTCTTACTTTGTAAATATCCTCATCCTGTGCAAAGGAAGGC
>RJWT010028643.1:0-15156 GCA_004365215.1 Cuniculus paca | reverse complement strand
TGAGATTTCGCCTTCCTTTTTTGGCGGGGGGGTCATATAGTGCAAAGTCAGCCGAGAAATATATAGGGCACAGAAACCACTCTTCTTTTGGTACTGGAGAGTGAACCTAGGGCCTCTGTCACTGAGCTATTTTTTATTTTGAGGAAGAATCTTGCTTAGTTGTCCAGGCCGGCCTCAGACCCTTGTGTCTCATCTTCTAGAGTAGGTGGCAGAAGCCATCAGGTTTTTAAGCCAGGGTTTTGCTAAGTCACTGCATTGCCCAGGTTGGGCTGATACTTGCAGACCTCCTGCCTCAGCCTCCCAGACTGCTGGGACTACATCAGTTGTGCTCTACCATGCCTGCCGGCCACCATGCTTGATGTGTTTGTCTACACTGATATTCTGTGATTTGCTGTTTTTCTTTCTGGTCCTGGACTGTTCATTCAAGTTGTTTTCAGAATCTTCTGCATTCTTGTCCATTATCCTATTCATAGACTAAGATTTAGGTGGTTTACTTACTTATGTTATCTGTCTGTAAGCTTATTCATATACTAAAATTAGGTGGTTTACTTACTTATGTTATTCCTAAAACATTTAAATGGAATTGGGAGATAAATTTATATTCAAATAAATAAGTAAGTTGGTACATTCCTAATGGCATATTTCAAGCATTCCCTCAGGGAAAGGTTCTTAATTTACAGTTTACAGAAATCTGGGGAAATCTAAAAATGGCACACCATGGACATCCTGAAAATTTAATGCTGAACAGTGTATAGGCCAACTCCCCTGTCCCCTGTGAAAAAGCCTGGTAGCATTTACCAGATTTTCCAAAGCCTCAAAATTCTACTAACTAGGAATTGTAGAAACCGTGGTGAACAATGCCAAAAGGATGGTCGTGCCCCAGGAACTTACAGTCTAGTGGGCCAAAAGACAAGCAGGTGACATGTTCTAGGATAAGGAAAGTACAGACATGGAGAGAATCTGGAGAGGTCATGTATGCTAAAGTGGCTCTGGGTGTTCCAGAGGCTCCTAGTGAGGAATGTGAGTGAGAGGAAAGTACACTGACCTTGGCCTGGTGAAGGAAGGTTGGGGAGATGTGTTGGCAGTAAGAGGAAGATTGTTTCCGCCTTCTGCCTGTGCCAAAGTCCAGAGTCAAGAGATACCTCAGCAATTTTATGGTTGAGGCTTAACATGTTCTGAGTTGGATTGGGGCAGGTATCAATAAGGAATGAGGCTGGGAGGCGATCAGGAGCTAGGTCATGTGTATGATGCTGGGAATATAGGAGGGGGATGAGACAAAGTTACCCTTCAAGAAGTTTTATTTTAGTAAGGAGAGACTGTGACTGAGTTCACAGATAAGCAAATAAGATGTTTTTTAAATTTTGATAAAGATAATAAACAGAGTTTACTATCTGATTTATAAATGGTGACTGGGGTGTTTCCAGGCAAGCTCTTTAGGCAGATCTGCATACAGTAAGTCACCAGTCACCTGGATTAGAAGTTTCTACATAGGTGGTGGCTGAAGGAATTGAGGTAATTGGATAACATCTGAGAGGTTGAGGGAGTAGGATCAATGATATTTAGTCATTGCCTGGATAGTAATAAATAACAACCTCTATTTATTGTATATTTACTACATGTAAGACACTTCCACAAGAGCTTTGCATATTTTTCTCATTTATTCTTATAGCATTTCTGTGAGATAAGCATTTTTTAAAATTTTGTGGAGAGAGAACTTGAGATCTAGAGAATTTAAATAACTTTGCCAAGACCCAAGGATGTGGGAGACAGGAATCCAGCCTACGTGTGTCTCACTCCAAACCCTTTTGAACAGAAGTGACAAAAAAGGAGGAATGGATTTGAGGTAGAAGTAGGAGTGACAGAACAGTGATGATACCTTTGGGATCTGTGGAACGTTGGGTATCTTTGTGTCATCCAAGTGGAGAAGTCCCACAGGCAGATGAATAAATGAGTATCATATGAAGCTCGGGAGAAAAATCTAGCTCAGGGAATGAATTTGACTTGCCAGTGTAGAAAGGTTATTTGGAGTCACACCGTAGATGAGACTACCCCAGGAAAGTATTTAGAAGGATTAGAATGGAAAGATAAGGAACATCAGTGTTAGGGAACGGTGAGAAAGAATCCCCAAAAAGATGTGCCTAGAGTTATAAGAGGACTATTGGACAGCAGCATTGTAGATACCAAAGGAAAATTGTTTCAATGAGAAAGTGAGCAAATGTGGCATATTCTACTCGAGAAATTAAGTTAGACAGGGGCCAAGATGTATCTATCCATTCATATTATAACAAGTCTATTAGTTACCTACGCGGACAGTTTTGGTGGACACAGTCTCATTTAGTTGACTGAAGAGTGTTATGGTTTGTGTCTAAATGCCCTCCTCACCAAAAGCCTCAGGCAGTCATGGGGGGTAGGCTTCTCAGAGGTGGCTGAATTTAGAGTTTGTGGTTGATTTGTGGTCCCGTGTTGGGATTAAGGGTTTGAGTGCCGCACCGCCCTAGGGCTGGTAGCCTGCATACAGTGTGAGGGACTGGAAGGGTCTTGTCTCCCTTCCCTTGCTGCTTTTGCTCTCTTTGGCTGCCATGAATTGTTGCCACTCTGCCATGTGCCGCTCTAAGTTGGAGCCAGCTGATTGTGGACCAAAATCTTTACACTGTGAGCTAAGTAATCCTTTCCCCTTTTAACTTTGGGTGTTGGGTATTTTGCCTCAGGAATGAAAAAAGTAACTAAGACAAAGAATGAATAGAAACCAGGCATGGTGGTACAAACCTGTAATCCCAGCACTCAGAGGTGGAGGCACTGGGATTACAAGTCAAGTTCAGCTTGGGCACCTTAGTGATTTAGTAAGACCTTAAATTAAAGCTTAAAAAAAACAGAAACAAAAACAAAGGGCTACAGATATAGCCCTGTGTGAAGGCCCTGGTTCACTGTCCTATTGTTGAAACAAATAAAAAAAAGTGCATAGAAAACAAGAAAGTTTCCGTGGTGAATATATACGTCTTGATCAAAATGTTGTTCCTCTGGAGCTAAGAATCCAAATCCAGATTATAATTGAACCCTTTCTATGAAGTTAGAGTCACACTGATAGTCTCCTTTACCTCCTTATGAGAAGACATGTTCTTTCCTTCTCCAGCTATCCCTTTGTCAAAAACTTCCTTGGTGGTAAACTTTTTGTCTTGCCGTTTTTTAGCCCTGTTCCTTAGAATACTCCCTGGATTATCCCAATCCTGGAAAACCATTATTCGTTGTTTTCTGTGTGCAGGTCACTGGCATAACCAGCAGGGCCCAGGGGAAACTCATTCCCAATGCACAGGGGCTCCCTCTGCAGGCCGGTGCTCACCACCTGTCTGTCCTTCTAGGTGCATTCTACTTGAGCTGCAGCCATGGAGAAAGACCATGGGTTTGTATCTGCCCGCCCAGACATCCTCTCCTTGGAGAACCGGTGCCTGGCCATGCTTCCTAACTTGCAGCCCATAGAGAAGCCTCACGGATATATGTTTGCTCAGTCAGACATCCTCTCCTTGAAGAACCAGTGCCTGGCCAGAATGTCTGACCTGAAGACTATGGAAAAACCACATGGGCATGTGGCTGCCCGCCCAGACATCCTCTCCTTGGAGAACCAGTGCCTAGCGATGCTTCCTAACTTGCAGCTCATGGAGAAGCCTTGTGGGTACATGTCTGCTCACTCAGACATCCTCTCCTTGAAGAACCAGTGCCTGGCCAGAATTTCTGACCTGAATACTATGGAAAAACCATGTGGGCATGTGGTTGCCCGCCCAGACATCCTCTCCTTGGAGAACCAGTGCCTAGCCATGCTTCCTACTTTGCAGCTCATGGAGAAGCCTTGTGGGTACATGTCTGCTCACTCAGACATCCTCTCCTTGAAGAACCAGTGCCTGGCCAGAATTTCTGACTTCAAGTCCACAGAAAAACCACATGGGCATGTAGCTGCCCGCCCAGACATCCTGTCCTTGGAGAACCAGTGCCTGAGTACCTTCCCCAGTGGAAAGAGCAGCATGTGTGCCAGCCCCTTTGTCCAGGGTCTCCAGCAATCCCACACGATGCATGCAAACTTGTACAGCTTGCACACCAACAGGGGCCTGCTCTCTGAGGCTCCAAGCAGCAGGAGGACTCAGTGTCTCTCTGCTCCAGAGACAGTTCAGGTAGCACCTTTGGTATTAACCCAGACACTTGTCTTGATTCCAGACATATCTGTTGTATGCTGTTGTCAATAGCATTCACTGCCTCCGTTATCTTCTGTGCTGCTTTGTGTCTGCATAGACTCTTTCCTCAGTGCCTCTTTACCCTACAGCCATCTTCCTCAACAACATTCTTCTTCCCAAGGTCCATCCAGGGCTGTTGAGATCAGGGAGGGGGTGCATCTGCTCTCCCGGAGCTTCCTTCCCTCTATATCCCAGTGTAAACACACGTCCACTGGACACTGCATACAGAGCTCAGACTTGGTACACATTGCTTCTGTGTAGACTGGACGTTGGGCTGAGGGACAGGGAACCTGAGCCCCATACTGTCTGCTGATTACGAAGTATGCGACCTTGGGCGATACTCAGAACCCTTTGGGACCTCAATTTCCTTACCTTTAAAATGGAGTCTCTGAAAATACCCTTCCCAGAGTTGTGATCAGGCTTACAACTGCTGCACTGTTAGAGCGATTTGGAGCTGTGTAATTTTCAGAGTCCTATGAGCGTGTTTATTCCAGCTCATTTTCCAACAGCCCTAGAAGGTAGGCGGTGGTGAACGAGGATGCTAAGCTTCAGAGAGCTTAAGTAGCTTAGAGCTGCTGAGGTTCACACGGGAGTGGCTCTTTTCCTTCTTATTCTAAAAATGCCTTAATAGTATCATTGGAGGTGTGTGAGGGGCCAGTGTGCGCGGGGATGAGGGGAGAGGAGTTTATAGATGTCAGATGGAGATGTGAACCCTTCCTCTCTCTGGGAGCTGCCGTGCGTCCATGCTGAGGCTCATAACTGCCACTATCCCCAGGGTCGTCTGTGCTGTTCAAAAGAAGAGAAAACATCAGATGCCAAGGAAGGGGAAGGGGCCCAGATGCCTTTTTATAGCCTAAGCTTGGAAGAAGAGGAGGATTTGGAGGAACTGGCCAAGCAGCTTACCTCTGAGGAGTTGGACTCTCATCCTGAGCCCACAGACCAGTACCTTCAGGAAAACAAGGTGAGACTTCCAGAGGAAGTTGGCAGGGGCAGAGGTTGATGGCGGTGGTGGTGGTAGTGGTGGAGGGGAGGGTGGGTTTGGAGCTATGAACCAGATCTCTTTTCCATAGAGAAGGGGAAGGGCAAGACATGACCCAGTATTTATTTCTCACTCCCTAATATCTTTTGCTTTTTTTTTTTTTTGGTTCTTTGGTTTTTTGAGACAAGATCTCCTTACATAGTTGTGGCTGGTCTTGAACTCATTATGTAGCCCAGGTTGCCCTTGATCTCCTACCTCAGCTCCTGTGTACTGTGATTATAGCCAGGCACCACCATGCCTGGATTGTAATCCCTTTTCTTACCTCTCAGTTGGACATACATTTTTCTGAATCTGAGTTCATTGCTTTTGTCCTGAGTTTTTAAGTTGCTCTGCATAGATGTTCAAGTTGATCTGTTACATGTTTCTTCCTTTCCTTCTTCTCCTACCTCCTAGATGATTCTGGTGAGCTTACTATGCTCTACTGTGGCCTCAAATGTTTCCACCGATAATGCCATCCTTTGTATCTGTAAGACACTTGCCCCCTTGGAGCCTGAGTTCATCCTGAAGGTACTGTGGATGAACGAGGGGTGGTGGTGGGTAGCTGGGAGACAAGCATGTGCTCATAGTGTGTAAGAGGGTGCTAATACTAGGTTCAGTTGCAGGTATAAGAAAAGTCACTTGGGAGGGGACAGGATTTCTGGTTAAGCGTGAGTCCTCATCCCTAAGGTTCTGTGAAGAGTGAAAAAGATGAGATCAGGAAAGTATACTAGGCTTGGTTTGCTTCATAACCAAGGCTAAGTATGCTAACAGTCATACTAACAGATGAGCTGACTCTTAGGTAGCTTGCGGGGTTGTAAGGAAGACAAATCACTTTCCGGAATATCATGTAAAAGCAGCTGGATACAGATAGTGTTGGAAAAGCAGAGAAATGGGGGATTGTTTTCTCGGAGGGTTTGGAAGATGGCAGGTTTAGTCAGTGATCAACACCCTTGATAAGTTTGATAGACGTTGGTAGGAGCAGCATTCTGAATGGAGAAATGACATGGTTGACTTGGAGGGCACTCAGTAGAGTCAAAAGAAGATAAACTACAGAGGTGGATAAAGGCTGGGTAACTGATGACGAACCTATGGCACGCATGTCACAAAGGGCTGTGTGCCTCTCAGAAAGCTCTAAAAGGTTCACCCTCACTGGGCTAGATTATGGAAGACATAAAATGGCAGGTTAGGAGAAGCAGACATTAAATTTTGCAATACAGAGGGTTAGAAAAAAGTTTTAAGAAGGCAGCCTCAATAAGTGAATTAGTTTAGAGCAGGAAACTACATCAGAGGCATCTTTATGTCCTAGGCATCTTTGTATGCCAGGCAGCAGCTGAACCTCCGGGATGTGGCCAACAAGGTCTTGGCAGTTGCCGCCTTCTTGCCCGCCTGCCGCCCCCACCTGCGACGCTATTTCTGTGCCATCGTCCACTTGCCTTCCGACTGGATCCAGGTCGCCGAGTTCTACCAGGTATAGCTCTTGATTCCCGATCGTGGACCTCCCTGGCTTTCCTCTCTTCTGCTGCCTGAATCTGGTGCAGACTCTCAGCCAAGTTCACCTCTCCTCAGCTTTCCCAGCACAGTGCCCACAGAGGACAGCTTCTCCTGCTATCAGGCTAGGTTACCTAAGAGGGAGAAGGACGGGACCACAGCTTGAGAAACAATTGATCTTAACTCTAAACCTCATGTGTACAATGAGGAAAATGAAGATCAGAGAAGATTGCTGACCTGTCAAGTACCACACACATTTTTCTTTTTCCTCACCTTTTATCTCCTCCCCTCTTCCATCTCTTCCCTCCCCTTGCCTCCCCTTCCCTCCCCTCCCCTCCCTTCGCCTCCCCTCTCTTCCTCTTTTCTTGACTTCTCCTTCCTATGCATGTGCGTGTGAATGTTCCTGTGTATTTGTGTTACTTGAGACTGAACCCAAGGCCTTTTTTTTTTTTAATGGACTGGGGTTTATAGCATGGGATGAGAAATGTCACACTGTGGCACATCCAGCTTCCACCACCAGGCAATAGTCCTTGTAATCTTCCTGCAGTGCTTTATTGAGCTTTTTCTTTTTCTTGGCACTACCCTTTCTGGCAGCTTCCTCTATTTTTTGAGGAAGGGCACCAAAATTGTAATCCCAAATATTGAGTACGGTAATCCAAATATTATAATCCTTTTTTTTTTGTTTTCCCCACAATCCAAAGTTATATTTGTAATCCCACTGAGATGTTATTGGAATCCTGGCAAGTTAATTTTAATCTACCACCTCCAATGCAACCCATGGTGAGAATAAAGGCACCAAGACATATTCAAAGTTAAGGGCAGCCAAGGGGTCCTAAGTCCAATCCCCATGAGGATGTGCAGACAAAGGCCCTGATCCAAGGCCTCTCCCAGAATTTATTATCTTGTGAAGAAGGGGGTGGCTTGAGGATGAGTGACAGTGAGGATGGCAGGAGCTATGTGAGTAACTTGAGCTGGCTGCCAGGTAGTGAGAAAAGCATCACTGTAAAATGCAGGGAGAATGACATGTAGAGGGATCAATCAGCATAATGTAATGAAGGTAGCAAATAAATTGTTTTTGGAGGCTGTTGCTTTAGTTTCTGGTATGTAAACTTTTGTGCCCTGGTGACTCATAGCCTCTTTATTTCAAGACTCATACCCAGTTGACATTTTTGGAGCTGACTGGCTCTACCATCCCACGGTGCTCATATCTTTTATAGAGAGCACTAGGAGGAAACAGGAGACTGTCTGATGGCTTGAGAGATTACATACCAGTACCTCGGTTGGCCTTATTTGCAATGCTTAGAGCCAATTAAAGACAAAAGGAAGTATCATAGTCAGCTCTATACATATCAGTATATGAAAATAAGTCTCAATATAATCAAAGTCACAGTATTTGTTCTGCATTCAAGGGGAGTCATTCAAATTGTCTCTCACATTCCTCCTTGTGCCCACTGGTGACTGGCTCCTCCTTTGAACAAAATTTTCTTTTTTCCCTGGGGACACTCCTGCTGGCTGCCTCTTCTGGTTCACTAGCTGTCTCCTTCTTGTAAAGTGTTTGCACTGAGCTACGTCTCTAGCACTTTTTCAATTTGTATTTTGAGATAGGGTCTCTCAAAGTCATCAAGTTGCCCAGGCTGGTTTTTAACTTGTGATCCTCCTGCCTCAGCCTTCTAGAGTGAGATTACAGGTATCTGCCTCCATACCCAGGTTATCCCTACCTCTTGTTTTTTTGGAAATTTTTAATTTTTTTATTTTAAAGATATTAAACCCCAACAAAACAAAACAATAAATCCCATCAAAACACAGCAGTGAAATTGGTACAGAATATCAAAGCAGGGTAATGGGAAAACAACAATGGCTACTATAGTATATCTTGTTATCTTCATAGTAGTTTTCCATTCCATCATTTGTAGCAAAATCAGACCAAAACAAAACAGAATAAAACCAATCAGAACAGAATATTGAGTAAAGCCAAAAAAAATTAGTAAGAATAAAACAAAACAGTGAGAACATTATCAGACTTCAAAAACAAGACAGAAAAAAATCCCCCATATTTGCCATATTGCATACTGTTATACTCCCTATACATGCTCAGACTGTCAGCCTCATGCCTGTAAATTCAACCTAACAATCCAATCCTTCAGTTGGTTTTTGTACCTCAGTTGCTATCAGCTCAGGCTGACCTCCAAACCAGCTGGTGGCTTACAGGGTGAGAGTTTGGTGATTTTCGGCCTGCATGCCAGTAGGCTTACAGGAGGCACTGACTTTTTCTCTTCCTGGGTCCCACATGGTCTGCGCAGCTTACCAGAAAGGCTGGCTAACCGGATCCGTGATCGGCTCCTCCCAGTTCCAGCATGGCCGATTCTCGGGAGTTGCTGACTTTTCTTTCTCTTCCTGGGTCCCACATAGTCTGCTTTTTTTTGATACTGGGGATTGAACTCACAACCTCAGGCTTGCCAGGCAGGCTCTGGGCTGCTGAGCCATATCCCTGGCCTGCTCCCAGCTCTTTTTAATTTTTAATTTTGTTACATGGTGTTGCTAATTTGTTCAGGGAGGGCTTAAGATTATGATCCTCCTGCTTCAGCCTCCCAAAGTGCTGAGATTACAGGTGTGCTACCTGACCTGACCAGAAATTGTGATTTTAGTGATGGAGATAGAAACTTGCTCCCTTTCTATAGTTTCAAGTAACCCCATGGTGTTTTTTTGTTTTTTTTTTTTTTTTTGGAGGATTTCACTGGGTCTCACTTCTGATTCTCTCTCTCTCTGTGTCTCTGATAGGAATTGGCTAAAGGAGAGGAAAATAAGCTGGTGCCACTGCCTGCCTGCCTCCGGGCTGCGATGACTGACAAATTTGCTCAGTTTGATGAGTACCAACTGGCTAAGTACAATTCGCGGAAGCACCGTGCCAAGAGTCGCCCCCGGAAAGCACTGCGCCCTCCAGTCAGTCCCTGCCTCATCCCTGCTCACTCCTGGCCCAGGCCCCCTCCTCTGGGAAGGGAGCGACACAGGAACATGGTGCTCCCGGGGGTTCTACACCAAGCTTTTGATGTGTTCTTCTGCCAGGAGCTAACAGAGAGGTCCAAGAAGGCTGGGAAGAGTGCGGGGGCTGAAGGAGTAGTGCAGGCCTTTTTCCTGACTGGCTTCCTTCCTGTCAGAGGCGGGCCTTCTGGGATATTCCAAGGGTTCACCCCCAGGGACAGACTCCATTTCCCTGTGCGAAACTGCTTTTTCTCTTCCACAGGAGAGTGTATTTTCTGAGAGAGTACGTTTTCCAAGGTACCTGTGGCCTATTAGAAAAGTACAGGTTAAGGTGAGTCCATTGTCCTGGGACTGTGTATGTACAGGTACAGTTTTTTCTGTATTTTACTGATCGGTGACATGTTTAGTAGGACAAATGAGTTACAAGCAGTATAAAATATCTACCTTCCTTAGGAAATTTTAAAAGCAAACATCTTTTGTACTATTAAGACAAGGCTTTACCTAGCAATTAACAGCATAGATGCTGGATTCTTGTAACCTGGGTTTGAATCTCACCTCCACGGCTGGTGTTGAGCCTTGGTCAAATGATTGAAAAATCTCTTGCCTCAGTTTCCTCATCTGTAAAATAGCAGAATCTACATTGTTGGGTTATAAAGATTAGCTCAAGTAATTAAGGTTTTTTTTTATTTAAGAGAAAACAGACACAGAAAAGAAAAACAAAAAGCAAAGGAGACAAAAACAACAAGCCCGAAACAATGACAATGTAGGCTTTCAAAACAGCCTGATAGGAATTTAACAATGATTGTTATATTGCAGATAGTTATCTTCAAAAGAGTTGCTTAGATTACCAGATATAGACACGCAAAGTTGATCTAATTGTACAATTATTAATGGTTCTTTTCCAAGAACTAATAGAATTAGTAGTAAAGTCATCTTAGCTATCTTATGTATATATATATATACAGATTTATGTTCTTTTCCTTTTCCCTTTCTTCTGTCCTCCTTTCCCCTATCCCAGTTACTTTTCCCCTTTGAGCATTTTCTTACCCTCTCACAATATTTAATGTAGATTTTGAATCTTATTTGCTTTTTCAGTTTCTTGTACTAGGGAGACAATATGGTATTTACACATGTGAGTTTGATTTATTTCACTTAGGAGTATGGTCTCAAGTCACCTCCATTTACCTATAAAAGCGTTGGTGCAATCTTTCTTTATAGCTGAGTAGTACTCCATTGTATAAAAATACCACATCTTTTTTATCCATTCCTCATTTGAAGGGCACTTGGGTTGTTTCCAAGATTTGACTATTACAAATTGTGTTGCTATAAACATGGATGTACATATATCACTGTGGTATGATGTTTTCAGTTCTTCTGGGAAAATGCCTAGAAGTGGGATAGCTGGGTCAAATGGGACCTTTAATCCTAGCTTTTTGGGGAATGTCTACACTGATTTCCACAGTGGTTGCACCAGTCTGTACTCCCACCAACAGTGGAGAAGAGTTCCTTTTTCCCGACAGCCCCTTGAGCATTTGTTATTGGTTGATTTCTTGATCCTGGCCATTTTTTCTGGAGTGAGATGAAATCTCAGTGTTGTTTTAATTTGCATTTGTTGAATGATCAATGATGCTGAACATTTTTTCATGTATTTATTTGCCATTTGTATTTCTTCATCTGAGAAGTGTGTATTCATCTCAGATGCTCATTTTTGGATAGGGTCTTTGAATTTTGGGGGCCTGATTTTTTTTTTAATTCTTTATATGCTCTAGATAGAAGTCCTTTGTCTGAGGGACAGTTGGCTAAGATAGTTTTCCAGTTCGTGGGTTTTCTTTCCACTCTGTTGGAGATTTCTTTTGATGTGCAAAAACTTGTTAATAAGATGAAATCCTAGTTGTTGATTCTTGGAAGTGTTTCCCGTGCAGTTTGATTTTTGTTCATGAATTCTCCACCTATCCCTATGTCTTCAAGACTTCTACCTACTTTATCTTCCAGCAGATTTAGTGTTTCTGTTTTAATACTTAGATGTCTGATCCATTTTGACTTTAGTTTAGTGCATGGTGATAGACATGGGTCTAGTTTTAGTTTTCAGCATATGGAAAGCCAGTTTTTTCAGCACCCTTATTAAAGAGGCTATCTTTCTTCCAGTGAACATGTTTGGCACTTTTGTTGAAGATAAGGTGGCTGAGTGTGTTTATAGTTGTGGTTGTGTCTTCTCATCTATTCCGTTGATCTTCAGGTCTGTTTTTATTCCAGTACCATATTTATTTTATCCCAGTAGCCTTGTAGTATAATTTCAAGTCAGGGATTGTGATGCCTTCTTCCTTGCCTTTGTTGACCAGAATTGCCTTTGCTATTCTAGGTTTCTTCTGGTTCCAGATTAATTTTAGGAATGATTTCTCAAGATCTGTGACGTATGCTAATGGTATTTTGATTGGAATTGCATTAAATCTATATAACAGTTTTGGGAGAATGTCCATTTTCACAATGTTTGTTCTTCCTATCCATGAATGAGTAATGTCTTTCCATTTTCTGAGATCCTCTTCGATTTCTTTTTTCAGAGTAATGTAATTTTTAATGTATAGATCTTTTACTTCCTTTGTTAGATTGATTCCTAAGTATTTCATTTTTTGGGGTGCTATTGTGAAGCATGTGGTTTCCCTTATCTCTCTCTCTCAGTGAGTTTGTTGTTTGTGTACAGGAATGCTATTGAATTTTGAGTGTTGACTTTGTATCCAGCTATATTACTGAATTTGGTTATTAGATCTAGAAGTCTTTCAGTGGCATTTCGTGGCTCTTCTATGTAGAGTATCATATCATCTGCAAATAATGATAATTTAACTTCTTCCATTTCTATCCTTATTCCTTTTATTTCTGTCTCTTGTCTAATTGCTCTGGCTAATGTTTCCAGAAGTATATTAAATAGGAGTGGTGATAATGGACATCCTTATCTCGTTCCTGATTTTAGGTTGAAAGTTTTCAGTTTTTGTCCATTTAGTGAGATGTTGGCTGTTGGTTTATCATATATGGCTTTTATCAGATTGAGATAAAGATTATCTATTCTGATTTTCTGTAGGGTTTTTATCATGAATGAGTGTTGGATTTTGTCAAAAGCTTTTTCTGCATCTATTGAGATGATCGTGTGATTCTTGTCTTTGGCTCTGTTGATATGGTGTATTACATGTATTGATTTCGGTATGTTGAACCACCCCTGCATTCCTGGGATGAATCCCATTTGATCATGGTGTATAATCTTCTTGATGCATTCTATTTGCCAGTATTTTCTTGAGGATTTTTGCATCTGTGTTCATTAGGGAAATTGGTCTGTAATTCTCTTTCTTGGTTAGGTCTTTCTCTGGTTTTGGTATTAGGGTAATACTTGCTTCCAGGAATGAGTTAGGGATACTTGCTTCCCTTTCAATTTCCTTGAAGATTTTGAGGAGTGTTGGCATTAAGTCTTCCTTAAATTTCTTGTAGATTTCAGCAGTGACTCCATCAGGACCTGGGCTTTTCTCTGTTGGTAGGGTTCTCATTACATTTTCAATTTCCTTAACTGAAATTGGGTTATTCACCAGTTTTACATCTTCTTGATTCAGCTTTGGTAATTCACTATGTGTTATGGTTGATACATTGTGTCAACTTGAGAAGTTTAGAAGTTTAACTAAGAGGCTCAGCAGGGAGCCAGGGTTCTTACTTTGTAAATATCCTCATTCTGCAAGAGGAGGGCACAGAGATTTTGTGAGAGTTACACCTGTCTTGAGGTGTGTGTGGGGGGTGGCCTGTGTACAGTATAAGGGAGGAGAAGAGGCTCCTTCACCACTTTTGCTCTGGCTGCTGCCTTGAAGTGTCATCCCAGTGCCGTGCTACCCTGGCTTGGAGCCAGCTGATTGTGGACTGAAATCTCCACAAACAGTGAGCTAAATGAATCTTTCCTTCCTTCATTTTGGGTGTTGGGTGTTTTGTCCCAGCAATGAAAGAAAAATAACCAAGACAATATATTTCTAGGAATCTGTCCATTTCTTCTGTGTTATTGAACCTATAAGAATAAAGGTTTTTGAAGTAGGTATTGATGATCTTCTGTATTTCCACAGGGTCTGTAGTTATTTCACCCTTTTCATTCCTTATTACATGAATTTGAGTCTTTTCTTTCCTCTTTTTGATAAGGTTGGATAGTTTATCAGCTTTACTTATTCTTTCAAAGAATCAACTACTCAATTTATTAATTCTTTGTATTATTTTCTTAGTTTCAATTGCATTGATTTCTCCTCTGATCTTTATAATTTCCTCCTTCTTTGGGCTTTGGGCTTGACCTGCTCTTCTTTCTCTAGAAGTTTGAGGTACAGCATTAGGTTGTTTATTTGTGTTTGTTCCATTTTCCTGATATAGGAGCTTAGTGCTATAAATTTCCCTCGGAGCATGGCTTTCTTTGTGTCCCACAGATTCCAGTAAGTTGTATTTGCATTTTGTTTGATTGTAGATATTGTTTAATTTCTTCTTGAATTTCTTCTGTGACCCATTGGTTGTTTAGGAGAGTGTTATTTAATTTCCATGTGTTTATGGGGTTCTTGTGGGATTTTTTTGTCATTAATTTCCAATTTTATTGTGCTATCAAAAGATAATATGAATGGGATTATTTCAATTCTTTGCATTTACTTAAGTATGTCCTGTGGGCTAGTATATAGTCTGTTTTAGAGAATGACCCGTGTGCAGCGTGTGTATTGTGATGTTGCTGGGTGGAACACTCTGTATACATCTACTAGGTCCATTTGTTCGCAAGTTTGATTTGGTTCTGTTATTTCTTTGCTGATTTTTTGTTTGGTTGATGTCTCTTTGTGACAGTGGGGTGTTAAGGTCCCTTCTATACCTGTATTTTTGCTTATTTGATTTTTCATGTCTATTAAGATTTGTCTTGCATAGTTGGGTGCTCCCATATTTGATGCATATATACTTGTGATTGTAATCTCTTCCTCTTCAAGTTTTCCCCTAACAAGGATGTAGTGACCTTCTCTATCTCTTTTGATCTTTCTTAGTTTGAAGTTCACATTGTCTGCAAACAGAAGAGCTACCCTCTCTTTTTTCTGTGTTCCTGTGGCATGGTGTATTGTTTTCCATCTTTTGATTTTTAGTCTGTGAATTTCCTTTTGAGTTAAATGTGTTTCTTGTACACAGCATATTGTTGGATTTTGTTTCTTAATCCACTCTGCCAGTCTGTTTCTTTTTATTGATGAGTTGAGGCCAATTACATTGATGGATATAACTGATATGTACTGACTTATCCCTGTCATGTTATCTTTCTGTTGTTGGTTCTCTGCTTTTTCTCTCTGTTTAATTGTTTGTCCTACTTAGTGGTTTCCTTCTGCTGTTGTTCTTGGAATTGTGGTCATCTTTATCTTTTTCTAAAGTATGTTTCAGTACTCTTTCAAAGTGTTGGTTTGGTGATCATGAATTTCTTTA
>RJWT010028642.1:0-15153 GCA_004365215.1 Cuniculus paca | reverse complement strand
TTAAAAAAATCTGACAATACTAAGTATTAGTGAGGCAATAGAGCAATAAGAACTGTTATATACTAGAATAAATTGATATAATCCCTTTAGAAGTTTGATGTTTTATAGCAAATTGGAAATTTATATACACTGTGACACAACATTTCCATTGTCAGTTATGGAGTAAAGAGATCACCTCACAAGTATGTCAGGATACAGATTTTTACAAGAATGTTCTGAGCAGTCTTGTTTATATCGGCTTCAAATGTAAGACAACCCAAAAGCCCATCAGCAACAGAAAGCTTAAAAAAATTACAGTATGTTCATTCAATGAATTATCATATTACGCAGAATGAACATACTGCAGCTACATGTAGATAAATGGATCCTTTAGGAGCACTGAGGGAAAAAACCAAAAGAATACATACTGCATGTTTCTAGTTCAAAACAGTTCTAAACTGTAATGCTTAGCAATACACACTTAGCAAACTACAAAGACAAATGAGAATAATCAGCTCAGTAGAGGAAAATGGCCAATTACAAAGGAAGGAGAGTTAGGGCTTCAGACATGCTAGCAGAAAGCTGCCCCTTCATCTAGGCAGGGCACCACGCATATGCTTCATATAATTTGGTGAATTTTGTTTACCTACTTTGTGTGGATTATAATTCACATTTCATAAGGTCAGGGCAGAAAATCCTAAAGGGAATTTTAAAATACTAAGTAACTGAAATTACAAAGGAGCTGGATAAGTTTTACAAAGACAGACAATGACCAAGCATTTTCTATTGCTACAAACTATGCTAGGTTATGAAACATGTAGTATATAAAAGAGATTCAATCAGACCTTAATAAAAGACAGAAAGGTCAAACAATCATGAAAATCATCAAACTTAAAAGCTGCTTTGATTTCTGTAAAGGAAATATTCACAATGTTTTCAGAAAAGCTGCTAACATCTAATGTTAGTGTCAAGAAGACTCAATGAGATATAAAATTTTAAACAGAAACCTTAATAACAGGTTTAAATTAATCTTGAAGAGAGGGAAGAGACAAACTGTTTCAGGCAGTTGGAAAAACATATGCAAACCACAGAACTAAAAAGAAGCCAGTGTGGTTAGACTTTAGTAAGAAATGGTGTAAGAGGAGGCAAGAGTAGACATGGTAAAATCATGCAAGAAGTTGTGCTAGAGTTTGAATTTATACTAGGTACAAATGGAAGATGCTGAAGAATTTTGTGCAGAGGATTTATAGGATTCAATTTACAGTTTAAGAAAAATGTTCTAGCTGTTCTGTAAGGAATAAATTATAAAGAGCAAGACTGTGAACAGATGAATTAGAGGGCTGTATCAAAAAAGGATGATTTGCTTAAGGTAAAAGCAGTGACAACAAGGTTAATAGAAAGATTAACATGTAGTTTAGAAAGCAGAATCTAAAGTGCATGGGATGAAATGAATGAGGCAGAGGAGGAACTTACTGTAATACCCAGTTTTCCATTCCTGAGACAAAATACCTGACACACACAATTGAAAGGAGGAAAGATCTATTTGGATTCAGTTTCAGAGGTTTCAGTCCATAGTTGGGTGGCTCTAAGGCAGAGGTGGAAGGGCATAACAGGGGGAACTGCCCAATTCATGGACTCTGGGAAGCAGACAGCAGAGGAAAGCCAGAAAGTAAGAGGCCAAGGACCAGATACAGTCCTCCAAATCATGTCACATGGCATACCTAGACGCACCCAGGAGTGTCTTTACTAATCAAGTGGAAAATCAAAATTAATCAAAATAGCAAAACTGCTATTTTGAATAACTAAAAAGACATAGTAGAGAAACACTGAAAGAGGAGCCTGCTGACAACAGGGACAGGCAAACAAATGAATTCAGGAAACTTTGTGAAGTAGAGCTATGAAAGACTGAAGTTCAGAAGTGAGGTATGGGTTGGCATTCAGGAAGTTGTAGATACAGATGGTATCAGATATTCTGGGAATCTATAGGATTATTTATGATGAAATACATAATACAGAGAGGGGAAAAAATACAGAGAGGGGAAAAAATAAGCATACTGACCACTCCATAAGGAGTGCTTAAGAATGAGGTAGAAAATAAGACTGAGAAATAGCTTGTATTAAGGAAATAAGACTGAATAACAGTGCTTTGTGCTGTGGAGAAAAACTATCTGGTCAGTGAGTGTGGTTTCAAAATTACACTACAAGTGTGAAAATGGTCTTTATTAGCATAAGGCTTAAATATTGAAAATACTGACAATTAAATTTTAAAATAATGATTACATAAAATTTGTACCTTTAAGAATCAATATCCAAAATAGACCTTATATTCCCTCAACCCTGTTCACTGGCCTTTGCTTCCTCTGTCTTGGTTAATGATAAAATTTACATTTATCTGCATTCACTTGTTTTTATAACCAATATTAGCAAAATCATAAATAAGTTTTTCATTTGCCCTTTTATTTTTATTATTACTGGGGGGTTCTAGTTATTGCTTCATCATTTCATTCACAGGACAACTCATCATTAACCATTAAAGTTACCTTCTTAAAGTACAATTCTTATCATATTACTCTCTCTGTGGATACAGAACATAGCTCTCAAGAGTTATAAGATTTAATAAGCACCTAAAACATGGCAGTTTTACTTCCAAGAAAGATGATATGTTATTAAACAGTCATGCAAAATTCCTGTCCTTATGAAGCTTACTTTCTAGTAGGAAAGCCTGATGCTAAACCACTAATCAGGCATAAAATTAATGTTACGAAATTATGAGTGCTGTGAAGAAAATAAAGCAAAGAATTAAAGAAATTAAACAGATATATAAACATGCAAATATTAAAAAAAACTATCCTGTATGTTTGACTGTTCCTTCAGCAAGTTTCATATACACCTTTGTAACTCATTCTTTCTAATTTATATTTTAGTATTTTACGAGTCTTTCTTTACATATGTTCTTCTGTCCTATAAATTCAAGGATGCAGGGACTATGACTCTCCATATCTCTGTAACTTTTCTCATCTTGCGTACACTGAACTCAAATGTAGCATTTTTCACTAGGTAATAATCAGTGTTCTTAAAAGAAGCTATGAAATTCCAATTCACTCCACTTGATTATTGAAGATAATTAAAATGTAAATAAAATATCTAATTTGCTCATTTCTTTCTACTATGGATATATTTGTCTCTGCTTATTCCTCAGTTATGACACATAGCCTTAGTAATATTCATAAATTAATGTTTATAAGATGACAAAATATTAGGCTATGTCTGCAATGCAACTTCTGCTTTTGGCTTAGTCTGTCACCTTTTGTGGGAGCTCACTATGCCATGTTGACCACAGTTAGCAAAGTTATGAATTGTGTTTGCTTTCTCTAATTTTTAAGCATAGGAGTTGTGTTCTATGTGCCTCTGATAACTAAAACTCCCTAAAAATGACAGGTAAATACATTAGTTATAAGGTTGGGAGAACAAGTTTAAGACTGGCACAATTAAGCAGTGATCAATATCTAAAGTCAAACTTAGCATGGGATAAATCATCTGGTGGAATGTTATTTAGGAAAAACTCCTTGGGATACTGTATATCCTTTCCTGAACAACCCCAGTCTAACACAATCTCTTCATTTCACAGATGAAAAATCTGAGACTTAGAGATTATGTAATTTATAAAAATCATATAAGCAACAAAAGGTAAAGAGAGATTAGAATTCAGGACAACTGTCTCTTGTCATGTCAGGGTCCCCCCCACCCCCCGCCACAAACACTTCCTCTTTGCATTTTTCAAATTGAGTCACTATAAAATCTGTTACCAGGGGTCAGTAAGACTGGCAGAAGATATGTTCAGAAAACTAAAAGAGGATTACTTTAGGATCTCTCAAAATCTAAAATATACAAATTATATTGAGATTTAGTGATGAGGTTTTGTTTTTGTTTTGAAACTTCTATCAATGAAGCAACACAGTGAATGATTTGGGAAATGTAAATCTGCCTTCTATATTTTCAACTTATTTTGACTTCATCAAATATAGTAATAAGAAGTTCAGGATAAACTGATTGTATATTCCAAAGAAACTTCAAATTGATTTTACTAATCTACAAAATAATGTAAGTTGTGAGGCAATTTTTAATTTCTAGTTAATGGTTGGCTCTGTTTCTTATTCAAATGTGATCTTTTGATCACTTAGGAATATTGGCAATTGCATATATGTTCCAAAACATACAAACATAAACTGTATGCATTTAAATTAGTTACAAAATAAAGCAAATTACTGTAGTGAATCCCTAAAGAATTCCACATTCCTAAATTATGTTTTATTCTCATTTCATGAAGGCATGTGGAATCTGCATTTCTGGAAAGTATGTTTAAATTTTAATTCTTTGACAACAGGAATATTTGATTTCAATTGCCTTAAAACAAACTGTAAAAATCAATAACAAAGAGGACAAAGTGGTTTTCAGTCCATGATAAAAATAGGTACTAAAATGCTACTGGTTATACAGGATCTGTTATGAATAGGTCAGCTCAAGGTCCCAGGTAAACATCTTGTTTGTGTCCTGAAGCTTGTTTTCTGCATGCCTTATACTCTCAGTAGGGTCCTTCTACCCGGGTCTAAACATCGGGCCACTGCGCCCTATCGATCTTCTTTAAATCTCCAGAATAATAAATTTCAAGGCAACACAGCAGAAGCCGACTAAAGCCCTTTAATTACATCACTGCTGAAAGGAAATCATTGATCAATGGCATTATGGGAAAATAAACTGCCCCCCAAACCAGATCAAAGTCAATAAAATAGCTGACTAGTTGCCCCATTTGGGACTTCTGCTAGATTAGTGCTCGTGGACAAGCAAAAGAGAGGATTCTAATGCATGCTGCTTACTATCTTTTTGAAGCTCTCACTGGCAGGTGTCATGCTCTGAGCATGGTTTTTGATTACTCTAATTAAATATAATATTATCAACAGATCTTCATATTGATCCCCAAAGCCCCCCATTCTAAATGAAAAATTAAAAGCCTAGAGAGGGACTTCATAGGGTAAGCAGGTTATTCTAATGATTTTAGTCCTCTATCAATTTACTTAATGTTGTATTGTTCTAATATTCATCAATATCAAGGTACCACTTAACCTTAGGGATTTTAAATAACATGCAAAATGAGTAACTCTGAAACTTGATCTTTCTTAGGTTATATAAATTATTTTCTTACGTGAAATTACATTCATTCAACTCTCAAAAATATTTTTTTCCTTTGAAGTGTTGCAAACTGCACTGTAAAGACTCACTATGGTTTTATAATAGTATCAAACAACACTGCCCAATAGTGAAAAATGCAAATAATTTCTTTTTTCTTAGGTAATTAGTTCAGAAAAATGTGAAAACTGTTTAAGAAAATTTTATAAAAGCTTACAAACATTTGTTCATTCTTTTCTAAATAGGCATGATAATTTAAACACTTGAAATCTTTTAAATTCTATAATGTCCATTATAGAATGTGTTCTATTTGATTAGAAACAATAATCTGCAAATAAATTTAAAAGCTTCAAATTTCTCAAGAAAGGAGAAAGTACAAATTTGTAACATGAAATTATTCATATGCTTATTGACACTTAAATTTTACAACAAAATGTATTATTTCCTTGAAGCAAATTTGAGGATTCTGAGAATATGTAAATTTAAGAAGATACAAGAGAAAAATCTAAATATCAGATACAATGACTCATTTATGGGTACTACTTTAGCTGTCTGATTTAGCAAAAGCTAATAGCCATGGCTTCTTCCCATTCTACATTTCTTCTTATTCATTCCCTATTCCCTCAGGTGGTTCTCATTGCTAATGCCCAAATGGTATCAACCTGTTGTTTAGCACATCTATGAAAAGGCTAGCCTGCTGGCTAATTTACCAAGGGATTAAAGCCCTGAAACCACTTCAATCTGCTACTTTGTTTCCATGTAAAAGCCTTACCCATGACACCAGTTCCCTCATGTTAAAATTGAAAAATCTCTTTAAAAGAAAGAAAAATTCAATGTAAGAACTGTTTAATAGAGAAGCTGCATGCAAAAAAAAAATTGTGTACCTTGAATAAACTATGAAACTGCATTCTATTAGTCTTCAAATCTTGCATTACAGAGTAAGAATTTCATGCATTTATCTACCAGTTCATAAAAATGAACAGAATTAGCAAGGCACCTACGATGTTATTGAAGGTGGGGGAGGAGATTAAGATTAAAGTAAAACTATATGTTCATATAATTCATCACAGCATCATAACATTTAATTAAAATTCATGTTGTATTTTATTAAATGAGAAAATAGAATTTTTTTGATTAACACTGGAAAAATGGAGACTCCAAAAAACAGATACAGAACTTCTTGTTCCTGATTTAATAATAAGAAAGACCCAAAGACTCAATAGTATCATAAAAATTGAAAGATACACATAGTAATTGATTTTTTATTCTATTAGAGGAAGCTTTAAAACAATACATTTTATGCATTACCATTACCTTATTTTGGTAAATGGTAAAACATTACCATTTTTCCTTATTCTTTTGAAGCTTAATCATTTACAATACAATAATCATCATCACAAAGATATTTTCCTGTAATGATTCTTTAGTCCATAAAAACCTTTTTAATATGTAGACTTTGTACTGAGTGATCATTTAAAAATTCACCCCAAACCCACAATATTTTAAATATAAGTATTCATTACCAGATTTGAGTAACAACAAATTTAACAAAGTGAAAAATGCATTAAAACTATAGGTCTTATTGAATAACAAATGCTAAAATGCAAGTGCATATTCATTGCATTCTATCATTCAGTAATTTGGCATCACCCATAATTTCAGAATTATCAGAAATAAAGCAAAACTATATCTTAAACAGGATATGTTTCTACTTTAGTACAACCTCAATTTTCTATTTAAAATTTTTCCCAAGCAAGTTTAAAAACAAATTTCAGTAAATGTATTAGACAAGCTCTTATTTCACAGTATTTTATGGATGTTTATTCATTAAAACCCCAAGAAAGTAGGGAAAAAAGCATAAGGACAAAACAGCTAACCCCAAAAAGAGCTAAACTATGAAATATTTTATAGTTTGCAACAGTGACCTGGAATGCCATTCAGAGAAGACAAATATTATTTCTCTCTTCATTTCTTTGCCATCACAACTAGTGTCCCTTGTATCTCCTGGTGCCAACAGCACAGATTTGCTGAAACGAAAAACAATGCCAGCACTAAATGTGTCAGTGCCAAAGGCTCAAGAGAAAATGAATGTGCTCTAAGTTAGGTTCTGTGTGATATTCAAATTCAAAGTACTTCACATAAGGACAGGACACTCAAGGTCCCATTTCAATCACAATTTTATTATAGCAACAAATATGAAATTCTGACTGCCAATAAAAATACTGAATTTGATGTTCTTCTGTGCAAAATTTGTGGCCTTGAAAGGTATTCTACAAGCTGTCACTCCCAAGGACAGCAACAGATTTGTTTTTAAAGAAAAATGTTGATGGTTTGAATTACCAAATGTATTTTATGTACTGTACATTTTCACATTTTAAAATCAAGAAACAAGTTATTTTTCTTAGTTGACATTTATTGACAAAATTCACATTTAATAGAATTTTGAGAAACTCCTTAATCAAGGTTTATAATAATGAAATATATTTTAGGTATTTCTTTCCTACCAAGCTAATGTGACGTATCTTTCTTACACAGTTTTAGCATAGATTGCTATGCTGGATTGTGTAAGATCTGAATTTAATAATCATTAAACAAGATTTTTGTTAAATTATTTACAAAATAGAAACATATACTATAATCAATGCTAGTAAAAAAACTGTTTTCATTCTTTAAGCCATGAGAAGAATGATTTATTGACTACGGTTCATTTTAAATAAGCTGGGAAAGATATCAACTAGAAGAGCAGGGTGGTTTTGCACCTTTATCTCTCTATTTGGGTGAATTTCCTAAACACAAAATCCAAGAGGCACAAAATTGCTGAATTTGGCTTCTGATTAAAATCAAGTTTGAGAGTAACATACATGTTACTGACCACATCCTTTTGTCCTTAGAAAAGTAACCCATTCAGAAAACTTACTTTTAATTCAGAGAAAAATCCAAGAGTAAACTATACAATGGAGAATAATTTCTACCAACTCCCATAATTCACTGAAACCAGGCTGCTCCTGTGTCTCTAAAAAAAGAAGGCATTGGGTGCAAAGCTTCCACAAACTATTATTACACGCTTTTCCAGTCCATTAAAAGAAAGTAATTTAATCAACTCATAGTTTCTCAGGAAAATCTCATTCAGAGAAATTTTATTGCCAGTTATCTAAATAGTAAATACCTATTATCCTCTCAAAATGAGTTTTTGTTTGCCAAAGGCAAACCCATTGCTGTTACTGTAGAGCTCTGTCACAGAAACAAGAAGTTAAAAAGTTTATAAAGATACCATTAATGTCATGGGACTGTCTTGTCAGGACTCAAAAATGCTTAGTAATTGAAGGTTTTATTCAAAGTGTATTAGCACCCATATAAACAGCACAGTTAATATGATGCTTTAGGCTTTATTTTTTACAGTCTAGAAAAATATAACCTACAAACAGCTAAAAACTAGAGGCATCTGCTGGAGAGCACAACTCATTGTTATCATCTGGTTCTAGCTTCAGTCTTTGAAGAAAACGTCAATAACATACATACAGCTTAAAGGCAAATCTAATTCTAACCATTGAGAACAACAGAAAAAATTATAAATGATGACCAATCTGTTCTGACAGCATGTATGCTTCACAGAAGTATAAGATAAGTAAAGGGCAAATATTCTTTCTTTGATGCATAAAGCCTAATATAAAGATAAACTGGTACAATATAACTTATATTAATGTTCATTAATATACAAAATGATGATTACTTTGAAACAATGGACAATACAAAGCAAAAAACAATCCTACCTCTGTTGTATTACTTTTTAATTCACAAATGACAGAAATAAAAGTAATCTTTCTTGTTAATTTTCTGATTTTGGAGCTGTTGGACTAATTATATAGAATGTATTCGACTAAAAATTGCTTTTTAATTTAGGAAATACATCATAGAACTCTAAAAGTTATTCACCTGTCAGCTCTAACAATAAACACTTTAAGAAAATTCTTAAAGATACACTTGCCTTAAATTTTTGAGTATTAATACTGTGTTTATATTGTCTTTCTCCAGATGACTGTCAGTATAAACATGGATATGCACAGTTTACAAAAAATACTGAGGGTCTGGTTCACCCAAAATGTTTGGTTTTCAACATGTCAAATATAAGTAGAGTAATAGAGAAAGGAAAATGACCCCAACTCTCTGTGTTAGTGAAATATTTTCTCAAGTGGAAAAAAACTAGATAGTTAAAACTCTTAAGGGCAGCAAATGTCAACTGAATGATAAAACCACTGAAATAATTAAACTGTAGCTACCATAACTCCAGGTAGATTCCACTAACACAAACAAGCCTGCCTAGATAATTCTTTTCTGCCTTCAAAGTCCAGCTCTGGCATCACATTGTCCATTCACTCTCCAAGACCAGCCCCATTATTTCTTTTTCTCTGTACCTTGCAGTGTGTGTGAATGGTCCATTTCCATATACTTAGCACTTATCATGTTATCTACACACAACAGTAATGGCCCAGAAAATGTTCATTAAATTGGCATTAAACCATGACCTTATTTTAACTGAAACTCAAGATAAACCTGTTTTTATAAACTGGCTAAAGATCTTATCACATAGGTTTCAGTAGGTCTCCACATCTGTTTATTGCATATAATTATTAAAAATATTCATAAACATCTTAACACTTTTTCTTTATTTGAAGGAAGACATAGTGATGCACACATGATGATTCTGAAATCTACAAACTTAGCTACAATTACTAAGTGCCAGTATTTTGCTAAAAGGAAAAGCAGTTATGCATGCTGATCTTAAAGTGACTATACTAATTATTGACACTTGTTTAGGAAATAGAGACGATACTCAGAATATGGCAATTTATTAGTCCCTTTTTGTTTAGTTCTCATCAATCCATTTTTCATCCAGACACTTTTATTTCCTATTCCAACGAATTAGTAAATAAATAAATGAGTAAATAAAAAAATAAATGGTGAGAGGGTTTATTTCCTAGTGATGTCCCTGAGACAGAAAGAAGGCCATGGGTAGAAATAGGAAAAGAGTGAATGATACTCTGGAAATTCAGAGGACAAAGAAAAATGGCAGAGTAGTGATCAATAGCAAAATTCAGCTTCCTAGAGATCCAGGATCCAGACATTAGGCAGTAACAACTTGGTGAAGAAAAAAAAAAGAACAGCAGATTGCCAGGAATTAGGAAAGAACTGATAGAAAAAGTTAGGAGACATAGAGAAGTTAGAAAGATGATCTGAAATGCATACAAAAAAATGAAACAATCTGGACTCTCTGGCTGGAGGCTCACAGCTCATGGGAAGGGGAACGTAGCTCCCCAAAAGCAAGGTAAGTGCACAGGGGTCTGGGAGATCTTGGGAGAAAGGGCAGCAGAGCCCACAGCTGTTATGAATGGCAAAAAAAAAATTCAGAGCTTTGCTCTGAGGGGTCTCCTTCCACATGACAGGGAACAGCTGGAGAGGGATTCAAGTGTGGATGCCTAGAGTATCACTAGAGTACTTAATCAGGTAGCATTTTGGGAAGGGTTTAAGTATTTAAATCTGAGACTTGGCACAACTGGAAAAAAAAACCACTTCACAACTCCTAGTGTTACTCTCCCACAGTGACTGGGTGAGAGATAGCCAAGGGAGAGAGCCATGGACAAAAAGTGGGCTGCACAAAGATCCCTTGAGAAGTTTATGTTCAGGCTGAAAAGAAAACATGCCATATTTCACAACAGTGAGAAGCCAGGCCCAGCTTGAGCTGTTCTCAGAAACACCTAGGTCTGAATGTGTCTGCCCATATTAAATACTTGAACTCTTCCCCAACTGCCTATATCCAGCACATATCTGAAGTTGACTGCCTTCCCTACCTAACAATATGAGCAAGAACATGTCTCAGCAAGGATATCGCCACAGCCTGGAGTAAACGAAGGGGTCTCTGCAACAGGCAGTACACCTCACAAACACACAAGCTGTAAGGCTAGGAAGAGAAAATCATGACTCACTGGAAAACAACACTGCAGATCCTGGAAGAAAATCACTCATTCAAAAGTATAGAGAAAAAAAAAATTTTTGTTTTTCTGGTTTTGGACTCATTTTCTTTCTCTTTTTTTCTTATCCCTTTTTTCCTGTTTTCTTTTAACATCTTTTCTATTTTTGTTCTCTGTATTCTTTCCACCTTTTAAATTTTATCTTCTATTAGTTGTTTGTCTGTGCATTTATCTAATTCTATACATATCCTCCTTCTTTAAAGGATCCTTTTGTCACACTTCCCCTGTCCTCATCTCCCATTGTTTAATTTTTCAAAAATCCTGCATTCTCCCATTCCCAACCTGCTATCTGTAATAGTATAGCCATTAAAATTTCTTAAAATTAAGTTAATAATAATTCTGTATTACTATGGTTGAATTCTCTTGTATCCCTAATGGAAGTACAATTGTCATGTTTAATAGGTATATACCATATATAAATATTTGGCTTCATCTTAGTGTTTTTACTATAATTATGGATTTCTAAGGTTAAGGGTGGTACATTAATGGTTTTTCTGGTATGTCAATAACCAGTTTGTCTTGCACAGTAATATTCTTGCTGATTTACTTGATATTGCCAGGGTCAAAAAGTTGTCGCTGTTAACAGGTTTTTTCTGTAAGCCAGTACCCAGATTACTTAGTGACATTAACAATATTGCAGTCCATTCCTGCAGAATGAGGTACTATGCCAATCACACTGCACTCTCCCCTTACAAATGAATGGAAATGGGAGGATCTTGGGACAGAGGCATTGAACTATCCTTATTCATGCCCTGAGTGTATCAGTGAAGAGCAGACTAACTAAAGAGATCTCTATTCTAGCAATAAAGTCTTTCTACTATAAGTGACTGCCAACTCAAGCATGAAACAAAACAAAAAAACCAGAAACATAAGAAAAGGCAACAAAATGCATCCACAAACTCCCAACTCCCACAAAGCAGATCCAAGGGGCACTGAAAGAGAAGAAAGCAAAAACCACACAACCAAGTTATTCAAAAGGATACCAGAGTTTAAAAATGAGATCAATAAGGCCCTCGGCAGGTCCACAGAAAATATACCTAAACAGATAATGAATGCAATAAGGAAAATGATCAGGGAGTTTACAGAAGGTACTACTAAAAAGATAGCTGAGGTAAACAGAATAATACAAAATAAGAACTACCAGTTTCACAAAGAGGTAGAGCCCATAAGAAGGTTCCAAACAAAAATCCAGAAGATTAAAACTTATATTGAAAGTACGGGCCGAAGAAGTGACCAATGTGAGGACAGAATAGGAAAATTACAGATAGGGATGCTTTTGAAAACCAGTTACTGAGAGACGCTTTACAAACAGGAGAACATCAAAAAATTGATCAAACAGTTGCTAGGTGACACAAAGAATACTAACCTAGGATTAACTGAAACAAGGAAAAATCAGAAGATAGCACAAAATGCTTAAGAAAACTGTTTACAAAAATAATAGTATAAAATTTTTCAAATGGGGGAAGGAATTAAATGTGCAGATAAGGTATATAGACCTCCAAATACCTAGAATCAAAAGTTAACCTTTCCACATTATGTCACAGTCAAAACTCCAGATGTACAACACTTGACAGAATCTTAAAAGCTGTGAAATAAAAGCAACAAATCACAAAAGTAAAATCATTACAATTGCAGCAGATTTCTCAACACAAACCTTAAAGTCCAGGGAAACATGGAGTAAAATGTTTCAAACCCTAAAAGATAACAACTTCCAACCCAGACTTACATATCATGCAAAACTTTCAAACTTGATGGAGAAATAAGGTATCTCCATGCCAAAGACTGCCTCAAAAAATTTAGGCACTAAATTTAGGCACCAAACCACCACTATCAAAACTTTTCAAGGACATCATAGAGAAAGAAAATGAAGTCAACAATGCCAGAAAACAAAACAAAACAATGACAACAACAACAAAAATTAATGGAATGAAACTGAAGTAGAGTGAGCAGTTAAGTAGAAAATAGGAAAAAAAAATTTTTTTAAAGGAAAGGAAATAAGGAACGGGAACATAATGAAATGACAGGAATAAACTAATACCTTTAAGTAACAACTCTCAATGTGATGGGTCACAATCTACCAATCAATAGATATAGACTGGAAGAATGGATCAGGAAACAAAGTCTAACAATATGCAGTACACAAGAAACACCTTGCTGCCCAGTGTACTCCACCTAGCCAGGGAGCCTTGGTGCGCCTGCTGCCCAGCATAGTCCACCTAGCCAGGCAGACTCTGTGCCCACTAGGGACCTGGTAAGGCCAAACTCAGTGACCACAAGTATGTGGTGGGTATCAGTGCGCTTGTTGAAGGCCTTCTCATTGTACTCTACCTAGCCAGGCAGCCTCAGTATGCTGCTTAGGACCTGGTAGGGTCCTGGTCAGTGACCCCAAGCAGATGGGGAGCCTCAGTGTGCTGCGTGGGGCCTACTGAAGGTCTGCCCAGCGCACTTCACTCATCTGGGGAGCCTCCAACAGCTGTTTGGGACCTGGTAAGGCCAGCATAACAACTCCCACTCAGCTAGAGAAAACTGCTCCTGTATGGACAGCCATCGTCAACCCTGGAAGCAACTGGGACTTTGCATTCAGTTGCCCCAGGGGAATACAAGAAAACGACAAAATGAAGGAGCAAAATGCAATCTCAAAATTCCAGCCAATCCCAAACAAGCCTAAGAGACATGGAGACAAAAGAAAGTGTAAGTCACATAGCTAAAATTTCTGAAATGATAGCAACTAAAGTAAACAAACAACTCCATGAAGCTATAAAAGAAATTAGATCTGAAATAACCTCCCACATAAAACAAGAACTGATAAACATGTTGAAAAAAATGCTGAACACATGGAAAGAAGACATAATTACAAAAATAGAGGAGCACTCGAAAATGATGGAAAAAGTTAATGAACAATATAAAAAAGAATTAGAGTGCATGAAAGAGATTCAAACAGATATCTAGGAAATCAAAAATTCCATCAAAAGCTGGCAGAACCACCTGAATAAATGTGAAGATAGACTTTCAGACCTCGAAGACAAGATTAAAGGTAATGAATAGGAAAGGAAAGATCTTCTAAAAATAACAAGCAATCAGAAATTAATAATTCAAAAGTTGCATGATGATGCTAAGATAAATACTATAAATTTATAGGTGTAAACAAAAAAGGTAACAACACAAATGATATAAAAACTATTTACAGAAGTAATAGCAGAAAACTTCCCAAACATGCAAAAGGAAACTGACAGATAAGTAAAGAGAGAACTCCAATTAGCCATAACCAAATTAAATCTACATCCAGACATACAATAATCACCATCTCAGAAATTCAACATAAGAACAGAGTATTAAAAGCTGTTAGAGAAAAGAAACAAGTCACTTATATAGGTGAGTGCATCAGAATCACAGCAGACATCTCAATTAAAAAAAAAATCAAGTCAAGAAGAGAATGGAGTGAAGTATTTCAAATCCTGAAAGGACTTTCAATGTAGATCGATGAACCCTGCAAAACTATTCTTCAAAACTGACAGAGAAATAAGATACTTCCATGACAAAGAACAACTGATGAACTTCATGACCACCACATCAACCCTACAAAGAATACTGAAAAATATTCTAGATAGATATAAAAATGACTACAATTTCAAAAACACCAACAGAAAAAAAAAAAAGCACCAAGCAGGGCAAACAATTTAACAGAAGGAAAAAGTAAAGAACCAACAGCAGACAGATAACATGAGAAACATAAGCCAATATATATCAGTTATAACCATTAATGTAAATGGCTTCAATTCACCAATTCAAAGAAACAGACTGGCAGAATGGATCAAGAAACAACACCCAACCATATGCTGTATACAAGAGATGCATTTAACCCAAAAAGAAATTCTTAGACTGAAAGTCAAAGGATGGAAAACAATGCTTCATGCAACAGGAACCCCCCCAAAAAAGCAGAAGTAGGTATTCTGTTAGCAATCAA